>JADDOH010007246.1:0-81328 GCA_016648135.1 Agrypnia vestita | reverse complement strand
AATTAACACGTACAACAACGCATCCACATGATGCTCAACATGTCCTTATGAATAGGTCACAGATGCTCTTCCAAACCCCGTGCTTCACAAAACTTTACGTCGCCGTGGCGCTGAACGGTATGATGGGTACTTGAAATGTAGTATGAGATCAGATAATACCAGGTCTTTCGGCGTAAGAACGGAACTATTCCGACAATGCTTAACTCCTGCATCACGCCACGATGTACTACATCAGGTCAGGGTGAGACCGGCATCCCCTGGGTCCATGGAAGCTGACTCCTATGCTGCCAGGTGGTCCCCTGCCCTTGTGCTAGACCTCGAGCTCTCAGCAGGCCGCATGCTTGACATCCGAAGACGGTTTCACCCTGTGACCCCATCGTAGGAACCCTCTCAAAGGGTGCGTAGTTTTCACATCCTTTTTTTTTTTTTTTTTTTTTTTTGTCATCTTTTTCACATCTTTTCACATCACACACACACACAAAGCCCGAATGACGCCATGTTGTACTGAATTGATCGTTAATGTCTTTAAGTTCGCAAATGTACGGGGTTCTGAAAAGCGCGCACAGTACTCGAATAATTTTATCAGCAATCATGCGCGGTGATTTAAATATTTCATTTTGTTTTACTGTTCCGCGAAGGAGTGTGACGAACATAATTTATTATGTCACAATACTTTTCAAAAATAATACTTTTTATACGATATATATTCACATATACGTTGAATGATACCTTACTATCTTATTGATTCGATTTTATTTCATTTTTTGGGTTCTTTCACGCGATTTTAAGATTTTCTCTGCGAGTATGAATAATTTATTTTTTTTAATTTCTGATGTGTAACCCATTTGCGCTCGATTCATTGGAAGCCGCAAACTTCTTTACTGACTGGTCCAAACTGCTTGCTCGAGCCACAGACTTGTTTACCGACTCGTCAAAGTGCTGCAAGCAAAACCAAATTTATTAATCAATTAGAAAGACATACAGAAAAATCAAATCAACGGAAAAATATTTGGCTGCTACCGGGATACGAACCACGGATCGCCTTCCTATCCGGGGCAGATGCGTTATCCAATTACGCTACAGAAGCCTCGTATATTTTCGTGAATATATCGACCTTATCTGTAATTCTCATTTATTAAGATTTATTATCCATTTTTAGTTGAACGATTCGCTAAAGTTACTGAACGTTACTGAGAAAAGATGTTTGTTACACATCATTTTCGACTGCTGTAAGATTCGCTCAATTTTTTCGTTTGTTACAGAGCCATCGATTTGTTCCCAAAATTCAAACAACATATCAGATTCAAAAGCCATTGAATACAATCCATCCAAAATTTACAATTTTGTAGCAACTGGGCTGAACGGCTGGCATTTTTATTTCCAGGGGCGCACCGACGTGCACTTCCGATTTTTCTGAAAATACGCCACTGCCTTCTGACAGAAAATAACTTCTCAATCGTATCCCTATCTGCTTTGCACACCAAATGCACACAGCTTCAATTCCAAGTAAACATGAATGAATGAGATGAATCTCGAACAGGGCCGGCGCGCCTATTTAATCTAACTGGCAAATGCACTGGCTAGCGAAATTGGAATGGCTACAATTAATGACTTTTGAAATCCCTAACAACCTAATACCCATAAGTTAATAAACATAATCTAATTTTTAAATGTTACACTCATGTATAAATTACTTGATAATTTGTGAAAAATATATTTTCTTCTTCAAATGTAGCAAATTTATTTTGTGGTAACATAATTATAATTAATATAAATTAACTTTGTTTAAACCACTTATTTATTGAAAAAATCAACATGTTAATTTGTAATGATTGTGATTATTTTTATATAGGAAAAACGTTTAGAAATTTTGAAATTAGAATTAAAGAACACTTAAGGTGTTTAAATAGTAATAATTATTCTGAATTTGCTAACCACCTTTTGGCTACGGGTCATTCTTTTGATATTAATAAGGGTTTACAAATTTTACATACAAATTATACAGAATCACAATTTGATAAATTAGAAATTTTGGAAATAAGAAAGAGTGTAAATAGTAAATTGAATATTATAAATAATCAGGTCCTTTTTGCAAATAGTTATCTTTTAAATTTATTTTCATATTAATTAGGTACTTTATATTATTATTTTCCATATATAACTTTTGATCTGTACTTCGATTTTTAAATATTATTTTTGTTTTCCTGATGAAGAAGCCATTGGCTTTGAAACATGTTGATTTTTTCAATAAATAAATGGTTTAAACAAAGTTAATTTATATTAATTAAAAATATATTTATTTAATTGTGAGTGGCAGAAGTCTCCCTTAAAAATTTAAACATAATTTTTATATGTATGTTCTGAGAACAAAAATACTAAATAAATAAAAATAAAAAATACTCAATTAATAATTCCCTTCTGTGGACAAACCACAGAAGGGAATTATTAATTGAGATAAATTATAGACGTCTCACATAGACGAAACTTTTTGTAGGAGAAACTTGTTTGGAAGTCTATCATCCTATAGCCCAGGGCTTACAACCTGTATAATCTGGCTCAAATGATCACTCTGCAATACTCTGCATAATGCAACATTTACCAATTCCATAGTAAGAACATCCACACGTTATCAAGTTTTTGAAAGTTTTATATACATTTGTTCCAAATCTGAAACCTTTGATATAAGGGACTATACTAGAGATATCTGTAGTCCTTCTCATGAAATAGTACACAAATATTTCGCAGCTGGAAATGATGCCACTATATAAAAAAAAATACCGCTATTGAAAATATACATGTAGGGGAGGGTGGGGCGTGTTGTGACAGGGGCAAGTTGTGACAACGCGTTTAAAATTCGTGCCATTTGACTTAGCGTTACCCGCATAGATTCATTTTATGTGAACTCTGTAGCATCAGTTGCTATCAAAATATTAAAGCGGTGCGGTTGATTTCATTAAAGTTAAACGATAAAGTTTGATTTTGAGGTACTCAACTAACTTTTTCTGCACTAATTCCAAGTATTCTGTTATTTTACCAATACTAGGTGAGTTATTTTACATTTTATTTACCAAATATTGTGTCTTTTGGCTGTATTATCAGCAATAAAGGAAAACCTTGCGGTAAATAAATTCACTTGCATAGACATTTTAATATAAAATGATCGTATGGGGCGAGTTGTTACAAAAATGTGGGGGCTAGTTGTGACAGTCACAACTAGCCCCTTCGAAATAATTAAAATTTTATTTTTACTAAAACTATTTTTAGATGTGAAACTGTACAGTTCAATTATTATTTTTACTTTACTTTTTATTTTCGTTTTCAAGGTTTCAAAATGGTACGAAATTACATTAAAAAAACGAAGAGGGATGAAATTCCCGAAAGTGTTTACGAACATACTGCTGCTGAGATAAAGGCTACAAACGTGTCTCTTCGAAAAGCCGCAGTGTCTTTTGATGTCAATTATATGACACTAAAACGATTCATAGATCGGAAAAAAGCCCGTTATTTGTAAATTCCAATGTGGGCTATTCCAACCCGGGACAAATTTTTACCCATGCGCAAGAAAAAGAACTTGGAGATTACATTGCAAAATGTAGCAAAGTTGATTATGGTTTGACCACAGCTGATGCGAAAAAGCTTGCATATGAATATGCATGCCAAAATATGATCAAAATTCCCGATAATTGGACAACACCATTAAACACCAGAACAAATCCGGCCATTACCTAAAGCTCATCCAAGAAAGAACCTACGTAATAGAAAGAAAATGTAAAGCGTAATTTTAACTGACATGCCAATAAAAAATCACTTAGAATTAGAAGATATTCTAAGGAAGGAAAAGAAAGGCGAAAAGATGCGAAAGCGTAAAATCACAAAAGGAACTAAAAAAAACAAGCACAAATAAAACAAAAGGGGAAATAAAGACAAAACTGCACAAGAAAGAGACTTTTGGAGTGAAGAAACGAATTTTAGTGTCATTTTCATCCAGCGAGACTGAAGAGAAGCCACATATCATGGAAACTGATGACAGCGATGAAGAATGAAGAAGATGAGCAATGCATTTATTGTAAAAGCCCTTATTCTAATGATATTTCGGGTGAAAGGTGGGTGAGGTGCATAAATTGCCAAAGATGGTGTAATGAGCTATGTGCTGGAGTGGACGAATTCACTCAAGATTTTATTTGTGACTTTTGTTTGACTGGCAAAAAATAATTTTAATCGATTACAGAATTTTCTTAATAAGAGTACAAATTTTGTTTATTTGTTGATAGTTAATTATAAAACATGTTACTACTTGTATTATTAATTATTCATAATATTTATTATGTTAATTAAACTACATAAATACTCAACAATATTTGACGATTAGTTCGTCACAACCTGCCCCACCCTTGTCACAACTGACCCCTCAGGTGGGGCAGGTTGTGACAATTCCCATATTTTGAAAAATCGTATTTTGTTGCGCTGTCTTTTTGGTGACATGGTTAATAATGCTAATTTTTTATAGGTGAAGAATTGTTTGGTTCAACTAAAATATAATGTTTTTGATATTATTGAAGATTTTTCCACAACACCATTTTTCATAAATTAGTCACAACACGCCCCACCCTCCCCTATCAGGGGCGTGCAGTGGGAACATCGCAGTATGACTTTTACGTAACCAATAAATTGAAAAAAAAAACGGATTGCAACATGTATTTCGTAATATTTCTATCACAATTGTTATTATAGCATTCATATTTTGATATATCGTAAAAATCTGTAGTAAAAATATTTTATTTCTATTTTTTTCCAAAATAAACGTTTACAAAAAGTCATGTTTCAGTGCTCCCACTGCACGCACCTGATATGTATATCTGTATTTGTAAGTCTTGGGCCATCCTATAAAAAGTCTTCCATACACTTCTTCTTTTTTTATTCTTATGTAAATAGTTTCATCTGTGGGACTTGTATAATGTATCTAAATTAATTAGAATTTTAATTTTGAATCCAAAATCGTCATAAAATGACGTAGTTTTTACAGTGTAATAGTAACACACATGGATATATAACGATTTTTCTTACTGAATATCTTTCTGAATGATTAATTTCTTTTAACGTAAACCTTAATGTAATTCATAACACTGCAAGAAGCTTTCAAATGTTTTAAACAAAAAAGAATATAATATGAACGTGCTACAAATGGTGTAAGTATTGTATGTGTTTCCATTGCCAGCTTAAAAAAAACAAAGCGGCTCTCATAGGCGACAACACGGCCTTGCAGAAACCAGACAACCGTGCCCTGGCTATCATTGGCTGCGATCCGCCCACCATAACCGCCCGTACGGCCGGCCATTGGCATCTACCAATCGGTGACAGGCGATTGTGGACACCAATGGCCGCGCAACGGTCACTAGCGGCCACGAATCGGCCACCATAGCCGACCACACTGTCAAGGAGCCAGCAAATAACAAATAGCAAAGCAAACCAGCCACGAAGCAGGACTTAACAGCAAGCGAGCAGTTAGTCGATTGCTTAACTGATATTAATATTTTTAACAAGATACGCTATTTTTCTATTAATAAGATGTAAAGTAAAACTTAACTATTACAGCTCTTTAATATAAAAAAATGTTCTTCGGTTTTCATGGCCGTTCACAATCTTCTTGTTTGTGTTTTTTGGGGTATTCTGCCGTGTTTCTACGACCTTTTTGTCCGTTTCGGATCCCACGCGGGGTCCATAATCAAGGCTGATATGTTTCATTGATGTGGTTAAGTATCAGATTGCCATAGAGATGGGTTCACTTGAGAACTAACAAACGGTATAGCTAAAATACAGGATTGCAAAATGCGAATATAGGAAAAACATGAATTGAAGCATGAATTAAAACAACCCAAATGCAGCTCACTATATGTATAAAGCCATTAATTACTATAATAACTTACCTATCAAGATACGATGCAGCAGTAACCTCTCAGAGCAAATCAAAAAAATTAAAATTTTCCTAAAATCTAACTTAAATTCATAAATCATTTAAACCTATAGCTTTTTTCAAAATAACTCCTATACTTTCATTATCAATTTACCTTTTAACTCTATTAATAAATAACTTGTATACACTATGTACCTATATATTATAACAAGGAATAATAACTGTGGCTCCCTCATCAGACTCAAGAGCTTCTCTTCACTGATGAGGTCTACACGACTACCAAGTATTTAAAAAAAATGTTTAATCTGATATGTTATATATAAGAACAGTATTTGTACCATAAATTAAATTTAAAAAATTAAAAAAGTAATAGAGAAAGAGGGTTACACACAATCGATAAAAAAAACTGTAGCGTAACAAAAACAGCTGATTGAAGAGCACGTCAAAATGGCTTCCGAGTAATTTGCGTTACGGGAACGTAAACATTTTTGTTATCGAACACAATAAAACAACGCGGAAGAGTGCCCCCGCATCCGGTGGCGGCGAGCTGAACTTCCCAACACCGGCCTTCCGACGAGAAGACCTTTGTTTTGTTTTGTTCGCGACTCAAGTGGATGTTGGGACACTAGGGATGGGGAAAATTTAATATTGAACACTTTTTCATTTTAAGAATTTTGAACGTTTTTAACATAGAAAATATTGATACAACGGTCCCCGTGTAAACTGCATTAAACTCAGCGCGTCAGAAATTTCAGAATATTGTTTTACAGAGCGTTATAAAGACAGTAATCAATTTTTAAAAAGTGATTTTTGCATTGCCGGTAAAAAAATCATAGCAATCCTTTCTTGGATATTCGTCTCAAAAGCAAAAAATGGTTGGCGTATCACGCACTAGCGATAACGATGCACCCTGCCTTCGACACGGTATTGCAAGCCATAAAACGGATATTTTATACCAACCGTATGGTAGAGAAACTCGACGTTTCGCTAGAGTCAAATCACGAGTGTCTTCAGAGCGGCAGACGGAATTTACCTGTAGATAACACCGGTCGACGTTCTAGCACAGCTTTTCTACAAGATATCTGAATAAACCAGTTTAAGCATTATTAAGCTTTGTCATCAATAGAACCCAATCTCGCAATTATATTGTTGTTATTGTAGTTCATTTCTCTCAACACTGATATAAACATTTATGCTATCCGGTGGACATGTTTCCGGGTTCAACTCCCGGTGAGGTTTCAATACATATTTATGATTTTCTAAGGCCTTAGAGCTTTTGAGATCTATTTCGCCGCAGTAATTAGGCCTTGTACCATGTTTTAATGTTTAAAATTTGACACAAAATCAAAATCGAATAATCTTAAGGCCTCAGATACACATGCTTATTTAGTGGCACGTGAGCATGCGCAGTATCGACCTTCTCTAGGCCTTGCTTATTAGTGGCGTGTGTGTACGCACATTGCTAGTAATGAGCATGCCACTAGCCATACAACCGCCGGTTGATTTATGAGCATGCCACTAAGTGGCATGTGTATCTATACCTTAACAGCCAGAAAGATGAGAGATACCGGGCAGAATAGCCCAGAAAACGCTTCTCATCAGTCGTTCATCAGCCGACAATTTTTCCATTAGGGTTGTTAATTAGCCTGGTACCTACGTACACCTGATCAGCTATTATCGGGGCATGTTTACGCCACTTTCTGTGTACATTACCGGTAATGAAAGGTTCAAATTACAGGTATATTATGGTTATTAATTTTAGCTCCATTAGTGGCATGCCCCCTAGTATCCCAATTATTATAATAATACGGTTCATCGGGTGTTTCAACATTAGTGTGGTCCATAGGGTGTTTCAACGTTAAGTCTTTTGATAAAATTCATCGTTTGTTCGAAAAGTGACGATATTTTTACTCCCTTTATATTAACTCGTGGCGCCGGCTGGCTTGCCGTCAACAAAAACTTTGTATCGATTTTTGACCCTTTTCCCGTGATCCAATCGAGCTGAAACTTGGCAAGTAGACTCGTGGCGACGATCAAGAAGATCTATCAAATTTTCGTTAAAAATAATTAATAATTATAGTATAATTTCTGATTTTTATAAATTTTATTGGTTTTTTCAAATTGGAATCATTAGAAAAGTTTGATTAGCAACGGCGCGCCGCGGCGGCTCGATAACGTCGCGGAATATTTTCTAAATTTGAATTACTCCGTCGGTATACATAATAGGTACTTCACTACGAATGTCGAAAATCTAAATTGACTGACAAATATTTTTAGAATTTAATCTTCAAAGCATGAAGTGTCTTATCAAAAACCAAGTCTTTATGTGTTACTTTTTTATTTTAGTATTGCAATTAAGTGTGGAATTCAAAATCAGACAAATGTTCCCCAATGGTAGATGAAAGAGTGAACGGACTGAGCCCAGCTTAAATGCCCTTAATGTGGTAAGGGTACTTTCGTAAGTGTACATTTACTATAAATTAAACATTAAAATAAATAATGATAAATGTAATAATATAATTTTATTTGAATGTGTTCAAATTTCTGTCACCAGTTTTATCCCGAAAGGGATTATCAATAATTAAGATAAATTATAGATGTTTCACAGAGACGAAGCTATTTATACAGCATATTCAAATAATATTTTTAATATATTGTATATTCATATATTTTAATATTTTAAATATAAACATTACATAAAAAGAAAATTGCTTCAGACTCAAATCAAAAGTATAAACATCTATATACTGTTTCTTGTAAATGATAAATTTTCAAACCATAGGTGGCATTTGCGTAGTTACAAAAATTCAAAAGAAAGTAGATAAAATCCATATATACAACAAAATTTGGTAGATGTTTGGACGATCTTGGGTGTAGTCGGTGAACGTTACATTGTAAAGTGATCCCATAAGCGAGCCTCAAAGACAAGTCATCAGGCCTGTAATACCCATGTTAGTCCATACATATTTTCCCATATAAATAGAATCGTCTCTGCAAGACATATATTTTTTTTTTCTTCTTCTTCTTCTTCTTCTTCTTCTTTAGCTTTTCTTTCTTCTTTCATTTCTTCACTGCTGGATATAGGCCTCTTCTATACCCTTCCAACCTTCCTTGTTGTTTGCTTGTTGTAGCCATTTCTTCCCTTCTATGTCATCGGCCTATCCCTTTTGAGGTCTTCCAACGCCTCTTTAATTCTCAAATAATAAAAAAGGCGTATTCTCAAAGTCTTCAGAACTTTAGGAGTCCATCTTGTGGTATCCTGTTTTCCAATATGCCCTGCCCATTGCCATTTTAGCCTCGCTACCCGTTCCATGATATCCACTGCTCTAGTTCTTCGCCTAATTTCATCATATAAGTCGTTGACTATATTTTCACAATATATTGCATCCATAAAGCCCCATCCAACACTACCTTCCTTCTATTCTCTCTTTATTTATTTACTACCTGCGCCCGTGCGGCTTCGCACGCGTAGATTTTTAGTAACTTTTAGTCATTTTTTATCAATTTGTGTACTATATGTCGTCGCGGACTTTTTTAAAGTTTTTTTTCTTTTATATGAAAATGGCTAAAAAAGAGAAAATATATTTTTAACAGCACTAAGGCACTAAGGTCGACCATAGTTAATGCGTATGTCAATAAAATCAAAAGCGTGGAGTGTTTTTCTCAAACCCAATAAGGCAAATGAAACACTCACAACAATTAAAACTTGTACTAATTACACAAAGTCGAATCAAATCGGAGCACCGTTCTCAAATTCACACATACTGTCACTAGAATATTTCACACTGGTTCGCACTGATTCACGTCACTGGAATTTTCGCTGCACTTTTTTCTATCACCAGATCATTCTGCTTAATTTTCACACGTAAGTAGGTATCTACTCACTCGCACCGTTTGTCAGTTATTTGTTTAACCTCTCAGGTCACCTCGCACGTTAACCCGCTATCAGAAATAACAAACTCGCGCGCGCGCTCGTATTGCTTTTATACAAATATGTTGGTTCCGTGAATGTTCGACCTATTCCTCCATATTTCTAATGATTTTTGGTTTCTCTGAGAATAAAGTAGTCGATTCTAGATTCTAGTGGACTGTTTGAAGGACTTCGATAATGCATAGTTACCATTGTTTTAATACTCTCAATGACTGAATAATATTATAACCTCGTAGGGTAGGGACCCACCGTCTGCCTTCCCTTAGAGTGGCCAAGAAGATACATCTTGGTAATATTTCATCTCGCGTACACGAAACCTGTCCAAGACACCTTAATTGAGATCTTTTATATATATAAAAGACTGGTGCTTCTCCCTCAGACCCATAATGTATTAACTCATTTCGGCAGTCTGGATTCTACATCTCACCCCAAGTATGGTAAGCGAAAAGTTACTTTTCAATTATTTTAAAAGCACAATAACAAAACTTCTATGGCTTATAAGTCTCACAGTTTAGAGACAGTAAAAACTTACTTCTCAGGCTTCTACTTTCAATGATTTTCATAAAGCTTAATTAATTTGAAAGGGGGGTGCCCGAAAGTTATTATTAAATAATTACTTCGTTGAGATATATATTTAATTTTATCGTTTATATTATAAAAATAACATGACGCGCTCAACAGTTCAAACTAATAAAATTAGTATAAGTCCGTCTTTTCGAAGATACAGTGATATCGAAACCGGCAGGCGTAATGTTACTCCAATTGGTTTATAGAAAAAAAAAATTAATTAAAAATTTTAAAAAACTAACCCATAAAAACCAAGTTTTTACTTTACTCCCTTTATTTGTAAATTAAGTTTACCATCATGTAATTAAATAATTGATTGACTGGAAATGAAATATGTCTAGACAAATATCTATGTCGAAAATCTCTAAAAATATCTCTTTATTATTTGATTTCTTCCCAAAAAACCGAAGTGTGCTGTCATCTGTGAACCAATTGTCATCATTTTTTTAAATTCGTAATGAAGTACCGACGGAGTAATTCAAATTTTAAATATTGCGTGACGTTATCAGGCCGCCGTTGGTAGTAATCAAACGTTTGTAATGATTCCAATTTGAAAAAACCATTAAAATTTCTAAAAATCCAAAATTATACTATAATTATTAATTTTTTAACGAAAATTTTATAGATATTCTTGATTGTCGCCACGATTCTGTTTGCAAAGTTTCAGTCAATTCGATCACGGAAAAAGGGTTAAAAATCGATCCAAAGTTTTTTGTCAGACAAGCAATCAATCAATCAATCAGACGCCACGCTATAAACACCAAAAAAAGATTGAGCGAATCTTATATTAGTCGCAAATGATGTGTCTTCTCTCAGTAACACTCAATAATAACTCGTCGAAACCGCTGTAAGCAATTTGGACGCGTCGGCAAAGAAGTTTGCGGCTCGAGCAAGCAGTTTGGACGAGTCGATAAAGAAGTGTGCGGCTTCCCATGGATCGAGCGTAAAGATCAAAAATTACAAAATAATTGATTTGTTTTCTCTCAGAGAAAACATTAAAATATGTAGGTACCATTAAACATACATGTGAATATAAAGCATAAAACATACTTGTATTAATCTGGAAAGTACTTTGTAATTTTTATTCTTATTCCTAACTTTTAGTGTTTTTCAACATTGCATATTCTTTTTGATTTTATAATATCATGGATTTTATGTTCTTAATTATGTTGTCTTTTGTGATGTCTATCTAATATTATTATTTTTTCTTTCTCCTTTTTTCTCTAAGTATATAAATAAACAGGAGAAAATACTTTTAAATGTGAGGCGGTCTTCTTAGAACAGCCCTAGCCTAAGTGGGAAATCGCCAGATTATATTTTCTGCGAACAAACAAAAAATAAAAAAATGAACAGGTATTTTTAAATCGCTTCATTTAGGATAAAATTATTTTATAACCATGTTTTTAAAGGTCAGAATTAATAAAATATATGTTGTAGGTACATTATTTTCGTTGAACATTTTTTTCCAAACCAAATGAGATACCTAATTAGAAATCTAAATTCAATATAACCCTAATTTATCGAATTTGACATTTTCTTCCGACGCCTAATGTCAAAGTTGAATCTGCCGAATAAAATTAATAAATCCGTTTCCGTCGTCGCATTCATAAAATTAGTCCCATAAATCGACCGCAAATGTGTTACACATCAAAAAGCATAGTAATTGAATAGAAAGAATTTATCAATAGGTACACTTAATAATACGTAAAACTGAGCATATTCCAAGTTTAAATATTTTTCCTCCATTCACGTGTGCTTCTACAACGAAAAATATCAACCAAGCCGGTCCGCCCGTGTTAATGGCAAGGTGTAGTTATTTCTGTGGGTACCTACCATAGATAACATAATAATAGTACCTGCCTACAAAAAGTAATTCGTGTTGTCTAGTTTGACAGGTGAAACTTTTCCGTCTCGCATTTTCGTTTACAGTCCGGAAAATGATTTGATGAATTGATGACGCCGAGGTGAGATTGATGAGCGCGGACGGCGACAATGACAGGACGGCTGAGCCAGTTAACGAGCTGATGATGATACGATTTTGATGCTGATGACGTCAGAGTACGTTCGGTACCCATTTATTAATTATCGTCAAAGCTTAATTCACTTTGGGAGCAATTAGAGAGTTTGGGCTCCATTCGGAAGCTCGACAGCCATTAAACATTGAAATGTACTGAAATAGTGTCGCTTTTTTAAATATAGTATTTTATATTTCATTTTAGATGTAAAAAACGATTTGTTTTTATTATGAAGCGGAAAATCTATTCGTGCGATGCAGAAAATACTTTTTCGTGAGTTATGCAGCTTTAAAAATCCATTTAACTGTCTAAGAAACTAGCTATATTTAAGTAGGGGGTAAGGTTAATTCGTACAAAAAAAGGCATGTTTTTGTGAATTTTTGTGACAACACAGTTAAAATCTCTTTATTAAAACCATTAAAGTATGACATTTGAAGAATATTGTGTAAAATTTTCAAGACGAAATATTAAAAAATACGGCAATGGCAGCAATTATTCGGACGTGTCTTGGAAAAAAGTAGAATTGCGGTGTCCATCATAACTTGATGCTTGATCATCTGAAATCGAAAAATCAAAATTCATTCGATAGATAATAGGTTTTCCCAGGTAACGATGAGAGGGTTTTTTGAAATTTCAATTTTTAAATTTTTTGGAACACTTTGAAGGGGAAAACGCGATTTTTTGCGAAAAATATCGACTAATTTGTTATTAAAAAATAAAAATTAATAACAAATTTGAAAAAAACTCGACAGCGTTACTTCGTAAAATATGTACAGAAATAGTGTTCAAAATTTCAAAAGGATCGGTGCAGTACTTTTGAAGTTATGATGGACACCGACTTCGAAAACGTGAGATGTGGGGAAAACGTTTTAAAGCTTTGCACACTGTAAAATTCAAAATAAAACTCAACACTTATTTTATACTTACACATAATCCTCGACGCCATGTTCACACAGCAAAGAGCTTTAGTCATCAGCATCTTTTTGTCCTTGTCTAAGCAAAACTCTTCTAATACAATAGCACGTCCGGTAGTCCTCAGGTGAGCGCGTCTCTTAGCTGCCCGAGCAGGTATAGAAAATCAGTCTGAGTATCGCTCAAATGTTCACAATTTCGTCAATTTTGCTCCGATTGACTTGAAATTTTGACACAATATTCTTGCGATGTTATACATTCATTTAAAAAATTAAAAATAAAATGCAAAAAAAAAATTTAAAAACCTTACCCCCCCCTTAAGGTAAGAAGCTTTGGTGGTTTAATGCTTGGTGTTTGGGAGATGATGCCCACCCGTCCAGAGGCATCTTCCCGTGTCGGCAAGTGACGCGTATTATATTGTGTCGTTTAAGGTGGGTGTAACACCCACTTTAGATCCCGTCCCCTCTCACTCTCTCACCCTCGTAGATTCCTGATTGTTCTGTAGGCTAGTTAGTGCATGCGTGTCCTTGACAAGATTAACACGCGTGTGATAAATATTGGTGAAAAGTTAACAATACTAAGGTTTTGGTGTATAGTAGTGTTGGTCCTGACGAAGAGACGGGTACTTTCGTCTCGAAACCGGAAGACCTAAAATCTGGTAGTGGTTTATACTAATTTAACACTCTGTTATAATTTCTAACCACAAAGTTGATGCTTTAAATATTCAAAATATTAATAATATAAAACACCTTAATTGATGAATGATATAAAACAATTAAAAGATTAATTTCTAATTTATATAAATAAAACTAACTTAGTTAAACACCACTTATATTTATTTTCAAATCCAAGAATCTTTAGATTCTCCCTGAAGAAGCTACGGTCGTAGCGAAACCCTGTTGGATTTTAAAATAAATATAAGCGGTGTTTTATTTATATAAATTATAGTGTATCTCCACCAAGTGTTTGCTTCCTTCGAAAATTTGAGATTAATTTCTAAGTAACCAGTACCTGGCGAATTACAATCCAACAAAAATCACTGTTAGAATTACGATTTACCTCGTCACTGGTACGGAGTATGAAATATTAGTATCATAAGTAATGAAACATAGTCTACAAATTGATTTAGTAGGTCTATCCTAAGTCAGTTGTGATATAAAATAATATTTCTCTGTGTGTGATTTGTATTCCATCTCAAACATGGTGACGTACACTGATTGACACCATTATACTATAGTTTGAATTATTCAGTCAGTCAATAGAAATTGATAACACTCTCATCAAGCGAAACGCGTCTTATCTTAATTAAATTACAGTGGGAGAATCAACAACAAGCTAGCTAAACATTAAAACCACCGTTTCCTCGCAGAGGTTGTCAGAGAGGATGGAACGCCATACTCTTCTGTGCTGACACAAAGCTTTTGCCTGACCCACTTAAATACATCATACACTCTTCGGTTGTTGATGCTTTTAACAAAGCCGTCTTTCGATATTTAGCTTATGAGATCATGTTTAATATTTCATGACTTAATATTTATATAAAAAATTATCAATTCTCAAATTGACAGCCTTGGTCTTCTCTCGAAAGTGTATCTTAGAATTGCATTGTCAACGCGCTCAAAATATTTATTCTATTACGATAATACGCGAACAAAATACCACATACACTCATCAATGCCTAGACTACACAGACTGGGCAATGACGTACTTATTCTGTGATATCTTAATTATGGAATTTCTTCTGGTTTGGGATGACTTGCCAATAGTACGACTTATGTATTAACACGTATTTATTTCCAGAAAAAACTATACGTGTTTGCCTAGCTGCGAGCTGTTCAGCGGTCGGATTTCGTCTTCTGCGTGGAACGCCCGGCCCGCGTCGTGAGTGAGGGAGATGGCCGTATAACACGACAACTTGTCTACTTTAGAATGAAACGTGCAGTCGTTTCTAAAGCAGTGATAGTTTCTATATTAGAATCTGCTTATGTTTAACTGTTTTAATCACAGGTTAGTTTACTCTTTAATTTTTTGTCTTATTAATCAATTTTATGAGTTTTTATTTACACAACGGATTTTTATAATTTTAAGAGTTATTTTATAATTTGTATTGCCTTTGCGATTTTTATTGTGATAGCTTTCTGGTGTACTTTACGTAATAGTGTTTAAACTGTAATCGTATCTCTTTGTTTTTTACTATTTTTAATGATGCTATGCACCGCATTTGCACACAAAAATAAAAATAATGTCAGGTCTTTTGCAGATGCCCTTTATTCTTGTTGCCATCCTTTTCCGGTCATTCCAGATGACCAAGCCATCTCAGCCATCCTTTTTTATTCTATCTACTGTGCTTCTGCCAGCATGACATCTCTTTGTAATTTGTTGATCCTTCAATCTATCGTACACACATCTATATTCCACACGTGCGCCTAAGCGATACGCTTACTAGTACTTTCATGGGCTTAGAATCAATCTCTTTCCCTAGTGAGATTGTTTTATTACCTACGTGTTTGAAAAACCCAAACAACAAGCCCCGCATTCTGTACAAATATAAATCCGGGCAGATAAAACAGTTTATTTCAAAACGGTTCTAAACAGTGTTCCATTATTGAAATCGACGCTCTGCAAATTTGATTAGGGATGGGGTATCGAATTGGACGCCTCATCCCGGCTTATCCCGGGGTGGCTGCCCCCCAGGCGCGTCTAAGCAACAATGGTGTCGTGTAAAGTGAATTACGATATTTATTGGTTCCCGAATTGGTTCCGGAGCCATGTTCCAACACGCTTTATTGGTTGATGAATTTTCCGCCTAGGGCCGTTCTGCAGCCAATGAAATAATACAAACCATAATTTTGTCAATTAATCTATTTGTCACCGTTTAGGTGGAAATCTGCTGTAAATACGTAGAAATGTTGTTTTATATTACAATTTCGAGTTATATATTTGAAATCACTACTATGCAATTGAAAAAATACAGAAATATGCGTATGAATATTATCAGGAAATTAGAATCAGTTTTACAATTGAGGGGTGTAAAAGCAAAGGAAGCAATATCCAAAAAAATAAAAATAAAAAGCAATATCCAAAAACAACTTAGAAGATTTTGCTGCTGCATTGCTGATCTTGTTTGCTGCAGTTCTGTCACGAATGATTATTTATCCTGAATAAATGTTTCCATAGCTGATTGACATCATTTCGGATTTTGACTTGAAAACTCGCTTAAAAAACATTTTGTTTGTAAAGTTTATTGTACAGTGTCATTTCACATCGAATTACACTTTGGACTTGAAGTAACACTTTAACGAGTACTAGAATTATAAAAGATACACTACAATTCCCTTTAACATAACAAAATTAAAATTATTTTTTCACCTAGTTTTGGTGATACGCGATCGATCCGAATCGAATCAGTTTTATTTTTTAAAAACATAACAAAATACCGATTGTCACTGGCCGGGAAGTCCCGAGTGCAAGCATACTTAAGTATAGTTACCGAGTACCTAATGTCTTTAATACATTAATACTGGGCCGGCGCAGCACGTTGGCTAGCTCTACAAGTCGCATGTACGCTCGAGAGTGAATATAAAGCGGACACGATGCCCAGACCGTAGGAGCACGACATCTCGCGCAGAGTGGCGTCGCTGACCGCCACGCGCCAAAACCAGCAACCGCGCGACATCTCGCGCCGGAGAGCGACAATCCGGGACGGACCAGCGGAAGGTTCCAGAAGCCGATGAGCTTCCTACCTCGGGGACGGGAACACACATTCTCCTTCCACCAGCGGCCCAGTTGACAGCTCCGACACAAGCTCTTCCCGGTCTGATCCGCACTAGATTTTACCCGGGAGGGCGTCTCACAACTAATAACATAAATCTGCGCGTGTCTTAATCTAACGTAACCTCGCGACGTAGCATTTTCTACTAACCTATACTCTTACATTGTAACTGTACCTACCTATTTGAATACACTACTCGTACCAAAGTAAATTCTTTCTATCCGTTCATTCCCGTGGAGAGTCCCCTCAGAAGTTGAGACGGCATACACCAGGGTGAATACCAATGCAATATACTCTGGCGTCTTTTGCCCCGCTCATGCCCACTTGGACCTGGTACTGACGACGATAGTTGGGCGGAATTCACAGCAGTATATACAACATATACATAGATTAAACCCATAGCGTACTTAAAAATAAAAGTTGGTATTAATCGAACTACGGAAATAAGTATCTGTATGCTGTCGCACATACTATACACTTTTAATTTTGCCAAATAAAATACATGAAGTATTACGAAGCTTAGCTCTGACCCCCCCTGCTCTCAGTGCCTCAACAGGGCATTCTACCTAATCCCTCCCCATCCTTCTTGATCAGGCCATGTGGCCTATAAACGCTCCATAAGGACGTCACTTGTCCTTCTTTATACTCTTGGCAAAGCAGTCGGAGCCGCTGGTAGCGATCGTACATCGGTATCTTTTACCCATATGGAGTGCTAACTTTTACAACGAAATTGTGCCAGGTTAGAGCGGGATGGCTGCTTTTGGAGGTATTCCTTTCTTTCTAATCTGTTCTCCTTTTTTAAAATAAAATACTCTGAATATAATTTTTTAATGTTTACGTGCAATTTCTTCCACTTCGTGACATTTTTAAATGGACATTTTCATAGTAAATTTTATTTTATTAATTTAAATTAACAGGGAGATATTGAAATAAAAAATGTACAGATTTCATAGCAGGTTATTAATTCAATGTTATTGGTAAATCTATAATTTGTAATTTGGTTATTGGATAGAGTGACGAATGATGAAGTCCTTGGGCCTATAGAAATAGACCGTGCAGTGCTGCAATCAAGATTATTTGGAGTATCTGGGACATATTATGAGAGGACCAAAATATAATCTAAATCAACTCATCAACCAGGGGAAAATAAGTAGTAAAAGAAGCGTAGGAAGACACAGCATCTCATGGGTATGAGTGTTACTCAACTGAGTTGTTCCGTGCGGCGGTAGACAAAATCGTAATCACCAGAATGATTACCGACCTCTGATAGGAGATGGCACCATAAGAAGAAGAATTGGTAATCGATTATATTAGATTGATTTTTATTAATGTTTCAGTTTATTAAAATTATAATTAATATATCCAATACTATATCGCATATGTCATTGCATTAATCATAAATAAAAAAGATATAATTCTCTATGTTACAATGTCCGTCAATAATAATAGTGAGGTGTATAAAATAATTTACAAAAAAGTATAATTTTCTACGCAGTAATACCTATCCATCACTAAAAAATGAGGTATAATATAATAATGTGTTATGAGAAGCTAAAATAGCATAATTCTCTATTAAAAAATGTCCATCACCAACGTTATCAAAACGATCGCTAGGAGTACCTAGCGATCGTTTTGATAACAATCTATTAATTATTAACATAACATTTTGATAATAATAATAATTTGATAACAATTTGATAATAATCTACAGTAGTAGATAGCGCTATTCTCACACCCTTAACTGGCGGTCGAAATATATAATAATGTAGGTATGTAATTATTGACGGGTTACAGCTAGTATGAAAAAAAAGTAGTATAAAACATCGACAACGCATAAAAGCGATGGCCTCAATTTGGATACCAAACATTTTGTATTCCAACATTGCGAGACTTAAACATTGTTGAAAACTTTAACAATTATGATTGATAAATTTTCAAATGAATCACACCAAACCTTTGGTTTCTATGAAGTGGAGACCATACCTCTATTTATT
Organism: Agrypnia vestita; assembly: GCA_016648135.1. Classification (NCBI taxonomy): domain Eukaryota; kingdom Metazoa; phylum Arthropoda; class Insecta; order Trichoptera; family Phryganeidae; genus Agrypnia; species Agrypnia vestita. The sequence continues at coordinate 62,226 of JADDOH010007246.1, read as the reverse complement.
AGCCGTACTATTTGCATAAAACGAAGATGATTGCCCGAGGATGCCAACACTCCACATCTCAAAGGCCGAAACTATCCGGCGTCTGCAACATTCCTGACGGCTTCGTGAAGCGGTCCATTGGCTGCAGACTTCAACAGATCCGTGCATTTATAGTCGGGTCCATTCCAAATGATGACGAGCAATAAATCATAATATGCAGTAGGAATGCACGACACTGCAAACGTTTTGTCATTAATTTTCTAACTGCACATGCACAGTTGTCCAACGTTATTTTGTTATTTGCTTATTTTTTTATTTAATATATGATACGAATACAATTCTTATATATTTACATATCAAATTTACATTTTTTTAAATACTTTGTTGTCATGTAGACCTCATCAGTGAAGAGAAGCTCTTGAGTCTGATGAGGGAGCCTCAGTGCTTATTATTATATATAGGTACATATGCGAGTCATTTAATAATACGGTAATTTGATGATGAAGATTTAAATTATTTATGAATTTAAGTTTGATTTTAGGAAGATTTAATTTTTTTAATTTGCTTTGAGAGGTTACTGGTGCAGCGTATCTCGATAGGTAAGTTATTGTGGTAGTCAATCAATATATACCAATATATATATATAGAAACCCGTGTTTCCCTACCCGCCAAGCTTTCTCCACAACCAGATACTACCACCTGGTGGTTATGGTGGTGGATAGCCCTTGGTGTCACATCGAAAATATGCGAGTTTGGTGGGGGTGGCTGTGCGTGGGTGGGTGACGAAAACGAGCTTTCTAGCACATTGTTTTGTTATGGGAAGGCCGCAAATGCTTCAGATTGTTTCAAAATAGGAGCGCCGACTGTAAAACGTAGATTTTTTTAATGTATTACTTTGATGATGATCCTTTGTGATATTTTTATTGAGTTTAGATTTTTTTATAACAACCTCCCCATCCGATATTATATCCGTATAAGTAGAGAGTGAATAATGGCGTAATAAACATTTTTAATAATTTTTGTACTTAAAATATTTCTTAGTCTAACGAATTTGCGAATAAATTTCCTTATTCTTCCAGTTCTATGTGTCTATTCCATTTGAGGTGTTGATCAATGATCACACCAAGGTATTTTGTTTCTGAGGTGGAGTTGATTCATGTACAATTATCATTAGGTATATACAGTCCGTATCACATTTTTGTTCAAAGATTATAATTTTGTTGTTTCGTATATATATTTTTGTAGAGAAAATAAGATATATGTTGTTTTTTTGGCGTTGAGTGTCATATTTTAGAGAGAGGCATCTTATCTCAATTACGCCATCCATATATGTAATACCTACTCTTATATTGCTAGCAGGATCAGGAAATAGGCGAAATCACTACAGTGCAGAAATATATGCTTGTCTCACCCACACCGGTGTCACTTCGAGTCTTATGCGCATGTCTGAGAATTAGCGCCAATTTGTATCCAATCAGCGCCGCCACATGGGATAAATGAGGATCATGACGCTTGCGCACAACAGGTCAAGTGACAGCAATGAGATAAAAGTAGCATTTTCTGCCCCGCTTAGTCCGTGACACCTCCACTTATTGGCATTAGCAATATAGGAGTAAGTATTACAAATATGACGCCATCTATCCTGCTATCTACCTTTCTTTATCTATATATCGGCGTTAATGTTCAAGACTCAAACAGATAGATTGGAAAGACTATAATTCTGTTTATCGTTCGCCGTTTATCACACGATTGAAATGATTTTTTCTATCGTCCATTTTGTGCACGCACGTGTGAAACATTAATAATTCGATGTCATTTTTAATTGAATTTCGTATTCTGCTGGTCAACAAATATCTGCATTCCGCTATCACGGAACAACAAACCTTAATTAATCCCAGAGCCCCGGGAAATTACAAAAAACACGTTTTGTTTAGCAGGCAACAGTTTCAATTGTTTTCATGCCGTACAACATTTTATTTGTAGTGCAAAAAATATTCGAAGCGAGATACGAATAATGATTGCGGGGAGATCGAGGTAAATCGGAACACGAGAAAAATTCAGAGTTGTAATAATCATAATACAAATTAAAGATCCTTGTGGTGAAATCTAATGCCACATTGAACAAACTAGTCATATAACAACAAATGGTAACCTAGCTAAAATTTACGCCATTTTATTTTAAATTCAGGTCACAATTTATTGATCTACATAAATGATTTATCAAGCCTGATGTCAAAATAGTCAATAGAAAGGTATTCTTAGGTTATCACGGCCATTCAGAATCTTCTGGTTTGTATTTTCTGGGGTATAACCCCGTGTATTGGACCAGAAACATCGTAAAAACACGTCACACTACACCAGAAAAGTTAATAGAAAATTGTTAAAAAGTAAAGTAATAATAATAAAAACAGATTTATATTAAATAATATTTTTATAAGTATGTTCTGAGAACACAAGTGTACAGAGAGATAATTATTAATTATGATTAATTATAGAAGTCTCACAGAGACGAAGCTATTTGTATAGGAAACATATACGGTGGCCCAGGGTTATTTTATTAACACTTCAACAGGCCAAGAAGCCCAATCACAGAAGCGACCTTATGACCTGTATGAGCTGGCTTGAGTGATTTACACAATGCAACGTTCGCCAATTCCACCGTAAGAACATCCATATATTATCAAATTTTTGAAAGCTGTATGTATGTTCTAAATCAGTTTCTTTCACATACGCGAATGGATTATGCTAGAGACATCTATGGGCCATCCCATGTCATAGCATACATAGATTTCCTAAATGGTAATGATACCTTGTTTGAACCTCCTATGCGGCGCAGGGACCCTGACCCAATAGGATAAGGAGTAGAAGAAGAAGAATATTATTTTTAATCTGTATATGATATTCTTCCGAATTATTTAACATATGCACTGGAATGCGCCTGAAATTTATTATTTTCTATCTTTTAATTACTTTTGTAGACAAGTAGATATATGTATATTTTCAACAATATTTTTATATGTATGTTCTGAGAATGTAAGCTTACCTTCATAATTGTTTGGAGAGAACATAGACGTAAGTAGAAAGAAAGTTAATGTGAAACTTGTCGCATAAATAACTCAACTTTAAAAAAAATCGAGAGACGTGGTGGTCAATTATGGGTGGAATTGTGAACGTTACATCGTTTAAAGTGATCACTTAAGTCAGCCACATGATAGGTCGTATGCCCTATAAACACCCTAAGACTTACATGCCTACTTCGTCTCTGTGAGACATCTACTCGTATCTTAATTAATGACGATCTCTCTGGGGACAAAAACATACATACTCAAAATATCCATCCTTTGGATATGGATGGATACAACATATAACAGAAAAGTGCTTGTTAGTCTAGTGGTCTAGACACTCGCTTGATGGTACAGTTGGTCGTGGGTTCGAGGCCTATTCCAGCAATCCAGTAAGTCCTATATTCATAGCACCAGCGTTTAGCATTGTTTGAACATAGTCAAACTATTGATGTGACATGTGTTCCACGAATGCCTCTTTTTAAAAAATAATAAAAATTAACCCATAAAAACATAGTTTTCATTATAAATCCTTTATATGTGAGGTCTCGGTTTCCATTATATTGTACTTGTTTTCTTAACTAAGAGATTCATTTATATCGCATTGGTAGATACTAAATTAAATTTAAGATAATCAGTAAAATCGGTTCTTCAGTATTTATATCATTTAATTAATTATCATTGGCATTTTGTTACGACGGAAGTTTTTTCAGAATAACCATATATTTATGTAATACTCGTATATTGCTAATGCCCATAAGTGGAGATGTCACGGACTAAGTGGGGCAGAAAAAGCTACTTCTATCTCATTGCTGTCACTTGGCATGTTGTGCGCAAGCGTAGTGACTCTCATTTATCCCATGTGGCGGCGCTGATTGGATATAAATTGGCGCTAATTCTCGGACATGCGCATAAAGCTCGAAATGACACTGGTACGGGTGAGACAGACATATATTTCTACACTATAGTGATTCGCCTATTTCCAGACCCTGCTAGCAATATAGGAGTAGGTATTACATATATGAGAATAACAACCAGCTTTAGTTTTGTATCAATTTTAAATAAATAGATAAATTCTAAAGTGCCCATGATTTAAATAATTTTAGAATAGCACCAGAAAGTTGGCACTTGCCCGTACACCCGAGAAAAATATATTTAATATCCAAGATGACGGTCGATTTAAAGTATTCCCCATCTCCCCAATATGTGATATCTGTTCACGACTCAATTTTTCAATACAATACTCTAATCAATGAATCCAACCTTCATCAATCTGGTCAACAAAATATGACACCATTTTAATGTTATTTTTCCCAGTGTTTTTCCGATTTAGTTATTTTTGTGTATTTTTTCTCCCTTTATATTAACTCGTGGCGTCTGCTGTCTTCTTGTCTGACGAAAAAACTTTGGATCGATTTTTAACCTTTCCCGTAATCCAATCGCGCTGAAAATTTGCAAGTAGACTCGTAGCGACGATCAAGAAGATCTATCAAATTTTCATTAAAAAAATTAATAATCATAGTAAAACTTTGGATTTTCAGAAATTTAAATGTTTTTTTCAAATTAGAATCATTACAGAAAAGTTTGATTACTATCAATAACGTCACGGAATATTTAAAATTTGAATTACTCCGTCGGTAGGTATAATAGGTGCTTCACTACGAATTTCGAAAATTTATGACAACTGGGTTTCTTTGGGAAGAAATCAAATAATAAAGATATATTTTTAGAGATTTTTGACATAGATATTTGTCTAGACATGTTTCATTTTCAGTCAATCAATTATTTAATTACATGATTGTAAACTTAATTTACAAAGAAAGGGAGTAAAATAAAAACTTGGTTTTTATGGGTTAGTTTTTTATGACATCCTGATATATAAACAAAACGAGCTTATTGACTGACCGCTCATGTTATTTATTTACTAGTGATTTCACTATACATTAAAGATAGATCGCTAATATTGATTTTATAAGTAAAATCTGTAAAATAAAAATGTATTTGAATAGGCTATTGTAGTTGCGTAGGGGATGAATGATGCAGAAGGTGCGTGTCATGTCTTTGGGTGGTTTGGAGGTGCTTTTGGAGCAGCTTGCTTTTAGATCACCAAAGTCATGCGACGGAAAAGCTCCAAAGGCGTAGAATATTTCATGAATTATTATCTCGATAAAAAAAGTACAAAATATAAAATTATTAACAAATTTGAAAAAGTCTCCAGCGTTACCTCAAAATAAAACTCGACACTTATTTTATACTTACACATAATCGTCGATGCCATGTCCACACAGCAAAGAGCTTTCATCATCAGCATCTTTGTCCTTGTCTACGCAAAACTCTTCCAATACAATAGCGCGTCCGGTAGTCCTCAGGTGAGCGCGTCTCTCAGCTGCCCGAGCAGGTATAGAAAATCAGTCTGAGCATCGCTCAAATGTTCATAATTTCGTCAATTTTGCTGCGATTGACACAATATTCTAACGATGTTATACATTCATTTAAAAAAAATGAAAAAAAGTTAAAAACCTTACCCCCCCCTTAAGCCAGCCCCAAGTTAGATCGTAAGCCCTAGAAACTCTCAAAAAGGTCATTCATACCTAATCTCCTATATAAAAAATAGCTTCGTTATATACAAGGCGTCTCATAGCTATTTGCAAAAACTTTACAGGTAGATTCCAGGACTCAGGCCGTAGGCGTAGGTATCTTCCATCGCGTCCAACAGGTGACGCTAATATAAGGCCGGCGCTACACTACGCGTATCTTCCGTCCGGTCTTTGACGTCGCGGAATGCCGCTACATTTCTTTCCATACAATATGTGCTTATCAAACACACCGCGCGGATCATCGGTCAATCCGCTGGCGGAACGCTCGCTCGTTCGGTCGTCCGCCCGCGGAACTTACGTCAACGTAAAATCGGTGACGTCGCGTCTCATATTTTTAAATGCAAAGCGCCACATTCGACGGATTGTCCGCACGTGTGTTTGTTCTCCTCGCGGAATATTGTGACTGCTAAATTCGGTTGCGGATTTGACGCGACGTCAAAGACCTGACTTTTGCAAAAAAATTAAACTGCGATCACAGTAACTTATATCGATTATGAAAAATTCATTACTTGAAAATTTAAAATAGATTTTTATATCACAAGTTTTTTATCATTTTATTTGAGTTGTATTGAAGCGAATAAATTTTTCATAATTGATATAAGTTACTGTAATGAGAGTCCAACGTTTTATAAAAAATAAGTCAGAAATATCTAAAAAATGCAAACCTTGGTATCGCATATCTTCGTAATTATTGATGTTAGGTCATGGTTGCTTGCTTGACACATTTTCGACTCATAATTAAAGCAGAAATCTACCTGTCAAGTTTTGTGAACTAACTCTGTTACACCCTGTATATACCAACTGCACATAATACTTACACCATGTCTCGAAATATTTTTAGTTTTTTACTTACGGGATTTTCAAAAAATCTTTTTTTTTGCTTTATGTTATTATAGCTCAAAGTTCTAAGAAAAATTTGAGTCGTCTCTCATTCAAAAATCCCATTTTTTTTCTTGGTTATAGCAATTTGAAGCTAGCGTGAAAGGTGAATTTTTAAGCGAATTTCATTATTCTTTTGCACTTTTCTCCAAACTCGCTTTTTCAGACTGGTAGAGATATCTCAAAAACTAATATTAGGTCCTTACATATGAAATTGGCGTTTAGTATGGGAGGAACATAAAGCCGATTTTTTTTTATTATAATATATTTATTTAATCAAAGTATGTACCATTGCTATCTATGCACATTTGCCATCTCATAGGTAGTTCATCGATCCCTTTACTAAAAAAACCATTCGGACGGGAATCAATAAAATCTTTGAAGGCGGTTTGGACTGCCCCATCGGAGTTGAATTTTTTCCTTTGCAAGAAGTTATCCAAATTTCGAAAAAAATGGTAATCTGTTGGGGCAAGGTCCGGAGAGTACGGTGGATGTCTTAGACATTCCAATTGAAGCTCCTCTAATTTGGTAGCCGTCTGGTTGTGCAGTGTGTGGTCTAGCGTTATCATGAAGCAGCAGTGGCCTAGAGCGATTAACCAGCCTCGGTTGTTTAGCAGCTAGCTTTTCCATCATGGTTTGCAGTTGCTGACAATAGACATCTGCCGTAATCGTCTGGCCAGATTTAAGAAAGCTGTAGTGAACGACACCAGCACTAGTCCACCAAACGCTCACAAGTAACTTTTTTGGAGTCAATTTTCGCTTGGGGCATGGTTTGGCTGGTTCGGCAGGGTTCAGCCATTGCGATGAGCGCTTCCGATTATCGTACAGGATCCACTTTTCATCACAGGTAATGATTCGATTTAAAATCCCTTCATTATTGTGCCGGTTGAGTAATGCAACGCAGCAGTCAACGCGCGTTTGTTGATTTGCTTCACTCAATTCGTGAGGTACCCACCTTTCAAGCTTTTTCACCTTACCAATTTGCTTCAAGTGGATTAAAACAGTTTTATCACTAACACCGCAGCCTGCAGCTAACTCGGATGTGGTTTGCGATGGATCCGCTTCCACAATAGCCTTCAATTCTTCATTATCAACTTTGGTCTCCGGCCGTCCACGGGGCTTGTTCTGCAGGTCGAAATTTCCAGAACGAAAACGTTGGAACCCAAAACGCACTGTGTTTTCTTTTGCGGCACCGTCGCCATACACATCATTAATCCTTCGAGCCGTTTCTGCAGCACTGGTGCCACGGTGGAACTCGTACTCGTAAATAACGCGATATTTCAAGTTTTTCATTTTGTAAACTGAGTGACGCAAAGAAAAAAACAAATGAATTATAATTTTCAAAACACAAATACATGAGTAAATAGCTGTATAAATTTGGATTTGGAATTCTTAACCAAAGAGAAGATATTTGAGATCAAATTTGCCAGTACGGCAAAACGCCAATTTCATATGTAAGGACCTAATATAATTTTGTTAAATTTTGCACATCTTACTAAAAAATTATCTACGATAAAGTGTACGATTTCTTTGGTAAAATGCACCGTTTGTTTATATAATGAATTTTTAACTTAAATTTTTTTAGAAAAAAAATGAAAATTATTTTCAAACTTATCCCATTTATCCAATTTTTTTCTATTCGCTACATTATAAGCATTGCGTCATTTAACAAGAAAAGAAAAAAAACTTATTCATTTCACTCAAATCCTGGCGGCATGACTGTCTCCACCAGATGCGCGCACCACGGAGGACCATCGCAGGACAGCACACAACTCCGCCATTTTGAAATTTTCAAAATAATTCCTTAGTAAAAAAAAAATAACCAATGTACGCCGTAAAGAATGTTAATAAAATTAATTTTATGGGTGCAAATTTTTTTTTATTTGAATGTATTTTTGATGCCTCTAAGTGGTGATGGTGGTGTAACAAAGAATTGGAGTAATATTTTTCAAGAACGAAAATTAACGCACAGGGGTGCATTTAAATTATTTTTTGTGAAATAAGGTTGCAGATCTCACTGATTGGACAGGCATGTTTAAATCTGTTTGTGAAAGTATTGAAGGGGTTACTAACAGTTAATCTTTTTTGTAGTCATTGGATTCTGTATAATACCAAATAAGAATTCCGTTGTCTGCTCTCTGTCGTAACTTGTAAACTATGTAGTTATTCTTCAATTTTTTTATTATCTTTTTTTTAACATAGACGAAATTCCCACCTCCCCATTTACCCCATCTTCTCCCCACGATACATTTTCTATACAAAACTACATCGTTTGACAGATCTTACCCAAATTTTGCTTACTTCTTCTTTAGGATCCGTCATTTTTGAATTTTTGACGGATTACAGCTAGTAAATATATATAAACAAAGGGATGATCAGTGCACAGACGTTGCTTGACCGATTTCCAAACTAATTAGCGAAAATCATGGACTCCAAGATTTGGGGCCAAGTCCCCAGCGTGAGATCAAAGGCAGCATCAATCACTCCAACGTGCATTTTCGAATCACTCAAGATACATCAGATTCATCAAATGAAGTGGAAAAATTCAAGGGAAAAGAAAACATTGCGTTTGAAGTATCACACTTTATTCAATATGTATTCAATTGTACACTTTACAATAACTTCCGAAATAACCTAAATGATAATAAGGTACTCGAAATAAGCTATTACCTTCCTTGCACACCGCTACTCCGAAATCAATTTTACATCACGCAACAGAAATACGCGATCAATAGTCGATCTGAAGGCGTTCCAAAACTCACCAAGGTCTTTAAAACTTGCGACGGTCGTCATAAACGACGTCAAGCACAATGCAAAACTGTACAAAAATTACTTAATCGTTCATGGCGACACTTGGGACATTCTTGAAAATAATGCTCTTGATATATGTTACAAAACAGCTCGTCATGAGGAAATAAATAAAACGAAAGCATTAAAATCATCTATCTGGATCTCATCGAAGTACAGTAAATTTCACATAAGAAAGACAATCGAATTAGTACGTGTAAGCCGTGCGTACGATGCACGTCGTTCCGTTGTGTTGGTGTTTACAGGTATAAACACCGACACAACGAAACAATGTGCCTCGTACGCACGCCCACACATACTAATTCGATTGTCTTTCTTAAATGAAAAGAGGTCTACGCACACTCATATATTATTCTGTCAAACGCCGGTGGTCGATATTGTTCAATATCTTAAAGAAATAATAAAAAATATATACCGTAATGTAGGTATCGGTCGTGATGATTTTCTTTACAGTAAGAAAAGCGACCATTTATATTTGAATGATACTTAATCTAGACCTAACAATCTACGCTATTTATGCTAGGGCAATATGCGTTAAACAAGTTTATATATTTTGTTATAATGTGAAAGTTTAAACTCGTCCATAATCAAGATTATAGCTAACTTCTTAAGCAGGGATGGTAAATTAATTGTATGTACAATGGTGAACTAATTGTTTTACGTCCTTCCGAGTTGTTTTGTATAAACACAACAAATTTTTGTACGACTTATCTTCATCACATTAAAATCTGTGTTTACTATTGTAACTTACACGTATTTTCACTGACAGCGCGTTGCAGCCAGTACATTAAAAAAAAGTCGAAACACCCAAATAAGCAAAAAAAAATAGCTTGGAAAAAAACGGAAAAAAAGCTTAAGCTAAATAGTCATTTGTTCACTTGTGTTTCGACTTCTTCTTCTTCTTGCTGGCCTTCTTCTTGTGTTTGTGTTTCCTTTTCTTCTTCTTGGGCTCGTCCGAGCTGGACTCGGAGTCGCTCTCGCTGGACTGGTGCTTGGTTTTCTTCTTCTTCAGCTTCCTCTTCTTGCGGCGCCGCTTCTTGGAGCCCGACGAGCTGGAGCTACTGGTGAGCTCCGAGCTGCTGGAGGAGCTCTCCGAGCGCGACCTCTTCTTCACGTTGCTCAAGTCCAAGTGGATCGTGTCGCTGCTGCCGATGTCTCCGGTTTCCGAAGTTTTGGCCTGCGACGGCTTCTTGCTCTCTGCGTCCTTGACCTCCGTCTCGGACTCGACGGTCTCGTCGTAGTCTGGCTCGAAGCTCGCTTCATCCAGCGTTGATTTTTTACCTTCACCATCGTTTGTACTGATTACTGCTTTAGTTTCGGGCTTAACATCTTTAGCATCACTTTCGCTTTGAATTTTCTTGGGTGTTCTATCTTTGCTCTCTTCTCGTCTTTCTTTCTTCACCTTCTTCTCTTCCTTTTCTTTCTTGTGTACCTTCTTTTCTTTCTTCTTAATTTTCTTTTCGGGACTAGAACTTTTATTGATTCGCCTATCCCTTTTACGGTCTTCCCTCGGGACTAGTCTAATATCTTCGTCTCCTCGAGCTCTATGCTTCTCGTAAAGGCCAGGTTGGGGTTCGTACCTGTCGTGGGCTCTCCTTTCAGAAACTCGGTTATCGGATCCGGAGTTCCGCATATCGACTTCCTCAATTTTGCTGACATACCTGCGGCTTCTGTCTCTAGGCGGTTCCACCGTAATTCTTCGATGGGGGTCTTTTTCAAAATGCCTCATTTGCGGAGTTCTAGATCTTGATTTGATTCTCTCAACCGTGCTGTGAACGACTCTCTCCTCTCGCCCCCTTCTGGATGGTTCTTCCACTTTGCCTCCCAGTCTTTCCTTGATGGATAGCTTCGGAGGAGGTGTTCTCTCCTGTTTACTTTTTTTACCCTCGTTGATCTCGACAGACCTGTGATCCATATTAGTCGGAATAGTTATTTGTATATTGTTCACTACTTTACCGTCACTGTCGACAGTTTGCGTTTTGAGGTCCACAACTTCTCCGGAATACAGCTTCGCTCGATCTGTGCTGATTTTCTTAATTTCTATCGGTCTTATTGCATTAATGGCCTTAGCGAATATGGCGTTTTCAGCCCTCTTTAAAACTTCCGACGTCACTTTTCCAGATTTGTCGTTCGGCGAACATATTTCCCCCGGCTCGTTGCCAGATATCTGGTCCTCGTCCACTTCCCACTTGGAGAGCTCCGGTATGGGAGCGAGCATTTCATTCTTGGGCTTGTCCTTAGTTACATCGATTGTGTCTGGTTTCAAATCAAGATCGTTTGCTCTCAATTCCAAACCATCAAAGGAAGATTCTTTCTCATCCTCGTTATTTGCGTTTTCAGTATCCAAATCTTTTCCGTACGTTTCGATAATATCTTTGTCTATACCCTCAGATAGTACATCATTATATAAATCTTCGACTTTCTCCGGTGAAGCTTGAGGTTCCGTTTCTTTAGTTTCTGGAAGTGGAGAAGATTGGTCCCGTATAATTCCAGGTGTAGATTCTTCTATGACTGTTTCATTAGTATTTGTCACTTTATGCTCACGATTATCTTCACCTTTAGGTATTTCAACTTTGTCCTTCTTATCTTTCTTTTCTTTCTTCTTTTTCTTCTCGGATTCTTTCTCTTTCTTCTTCTTTTTCTTTTCTTTAATTTTTTTATCTTTATTTTTATCTTCGTCGATCTTGCCTTTGTCGTGTTCTTTTTTAGAGTCTCTTCGATAATCTGTTTCTTTTGAACGACCGCGGGACTCGCCTCCGCGAATTTTGGGTTTTTCATCTTTGGGTTCACGCTTAGGACTGGCGGTGCGACGTCTTCTCTCAGGACTGTAATAAGTCCCATAGTCGCGGTCTTTTTCCGGTTCTCTATTCTTTTCGTAATCCCTGGGTCTGTCTTCGCGTGTTTTCTCATAATTCCTGTCGTGCTCCCTGTCTCTCTTGTCGAAATCTCTCGGTCTATCCGGATCTCTGTGTTCTCTGTGTTCCCTGTACCGGTCCCTCGGGTAGTCCGGTCTAGAATGACCTCTGCCTTGGCGATCGTGGTGAGAATATGGACCTCGCGAGTGTCCATCCCTGGTCTGTCCCGAGGAATCTCTCACATGATGGAATCTTTCTTCTCTACCATGGGGTGGACCTTCTCTGGAATGCGGTGGGCCGTCCCTGGAGTGTGGCGGACCATCCCTAGAGAGTGGAGGACCGTCCCTAGGGTGCGGTGGCCCATCTCTGTGGTGCGGTGGGCCATCCCTCGGATGTGCTAGAACTTCCCTCGTGTGCGGTGGAACTTCTCTCGGATGTGGTGGGCCATCCCTCGGGTGTAGTGGACCTTCCCTGGGGTGTGGTGGGCCATCCCTGGGATGTGGTGGACCTTCCCTGGGATGTGGCGGGCCGTCTCTGGAGTGTGGCGGACCATCTCTAGAGTGCGGCTGGACGTCTCTCATATAAGGACCATCCCTGCCGTGTACATGATTATCTCTAAATCCTGGCCCATCTCTGAAACTAGGGGGGCCATCGCGGTACGGTGGCATTCCATCTCTCAGTGGTGGACCATCCCGGAACCCTTGAGGACCATCCCTAAATCTAGGAGGACCGTCCCTGAAGAGCGGAGGAGGTCCTTCCCTATAACTTCCCGGTGGTCCCTCTCTATAGCCGGCTGGTGGACCATCCCTGAAACCGCCCGGAGGTGGGCCATCCCTAAAACCAGGCTGACCTTCTTGGAACCCGAGCGGTGGATGACCCTCCCTAAAGACACCCGAAGGTGGACCATCTCTGAAGCCACCGGGTGGTCCATCTCTAAATCCGCTAGGTGGTGGGCCATCTCTAAGTCCGCTGGTATCTCTAAATCCTGGTGGAGGAAGTTCCCGGAATCCTGGAGGTCCGTCCCTCATACCTGGTGGGCCATCCCTGAATCCTGAGGGGCCATCTCTAATACCTGGAGGTCCGTCCCTAAATCCTGGAGGGCCATCCCTGGCTCCCGGTGGTCCGTCTCTTAATCCTGATGAACCATCCCTAATTCCTGGTGGACCGTCTCTTATTCCCGGTGGACCATCTCTTATTCCCGGAGGGCCATCCCTAATTCCCGGTGGCCCATCTCTCATTCCCAATGGATCGTCTCTCATTCCCGGTGGTCCGTCTCTCATTCCCGGAGGCCCATCTCTCATTCCCGGTGGCCCGTCTCTCATTCCCGGTGGCCCATCTCTCATTCCCGGTGGTCCGTCTCTGCCCTCCCTGAATGGTGGCCTGGGTTCTCTATACGGTGCGTCCCTAAACGGTGGAACAGGCCTGTCCCTCTCTCTCTCCCTTTCGCTCACTCCAGGAGGGGCGAGGTCTTCTCTTCGGTCTATCGGAGAGTGCTCGAACCCAGGTGGTGGTGGCTGGGTACCGGGTGGAACATCTTCAAATGGAGTAACATACCTCATCCTGGGAACATCTGGAGTGATCGGAACAGGAAGCAGTGCAGATGTAGGGCCGTTGCTGCGCTGGTTATACCTGCGCACACAAAAAAATTGTATAAGTCCAAAGAACGATTGCTACATCAACGTTACGAGAATAAACGAAAAGTGTATGAATTTAAAAAAGTTTTATATATAAAATGAACTGCAGAATAAATTGAACACTTAGAAAAGCCTATTAAAATTCCTTTGTAAATCCAGCAAGTATGTTCAACCATTAACTCATACTTTGTGCATATTGCATGCTTTTAAGAATCAGAATAGTTACCAATTTAAAATTTGGTGTGGTTAAAACAAACTTCTAGAAAAAACATGGATTTTCTTTGAGCCATAATTCTATCAAAGAAAATACATATATTTAGTTTATTTCATCATTAAAAATTCTAATATAAGCAATTTATTTGGGTTATTGTTATCTTTTCGCAATTTTGTGACAGATGTCTGATTACAAAATACATCAATAAAAAAATTACCCGATAAGACTCTCAAAATTGACGTGAGGTCCACAAAACACAGGTTCGGCAAAGATGTTCTATTATATCTGAAGATGGGTTTTCAGTGATTGTGATTTCGATTGTTATTAGACCTCATTTCTGTCACTATCTTAATCAGATGCAGTCATTGTTATTAAAAAAATGTTCATAAATGTAAAAAGGTGAAACTACAACATGATATATTGTGTTTGATACACGGTTACCGAGATCATATAATATGCTTATATTGAAGTTTTGTTTTATATTCGGATGTGAAAATACGAAACAATTCAAAACAGTTCACAAATTCACTGAGTTTAATCTTAGATTACTATAATAGTATTCAGTTTGAAATGCAACATTCAATTTGTAAACTATTTTAAAAGATTTCTTCAATAATCACATATGTACCAACAAATATTCCCAACAACTTATGACAGACCATGTCACATGAAGTGAAGACAAATCCCAGGTAGCCAGTTGTTAAGAGTTTTGACTACTGGTATGACTGAAGTCTTCAGAGACTGATATTCCTCGTGAGTGTATCCAAATCAGGATAGCAGTGGTTGTAATTCAATTATAATACAGGCATTCTCCGGGTCATGAAAATTCACAGTAAAATTACTGTGCGTGTAAATTTATATGTTTAAGTTACTTGTTTGGTGCGTTACAGGTTATGGCATTTTTTCACTTATATCACAATAGATGACAGGTCAGATAGAAATTAAAAGTCTAAATTCATATTAATAAAGCAAAAACAAATATATTATATATTTAATAGATCAAAGCAAATGGAATAAAAATAGAACAAACGAAATTACTTATTTTGTTTGTTCATTGTTAATACAGAATAGAAAAAGCCAGAGCTGTCTTCATTAAAGTGAAAAACATAATCTGAACATCGAGTGAGATTGATAGTGTTATATTTTCATAATTCCATTATGTAGTGTAGAACATTGGGATCTTTCTGAGGCAGTGTTGAAGAAGAAATTTGAAGTATGGACTGCGAAATGTTAGACAAGCTAATGGAAAAGAAATAGAGCAAGGAATAATGATAAAATTACTCATATCATAAATATAAATTAACAATTGTACTTTGGACACGTCGTAAAATACACCGAGACTTATGAGAAGTTACAAAGAAAAATTAACAGATGATGAGGTGATTGTCCTTGAAAACAAAAGCCAAATCAATATGATTGCAAACACTACCTTAGGGTCGGTTGTTTCAAGTTGTATTAAAGCAAAAGTTTGTTTAAAGCATAGATTTTTGCGTTCTCCACCAATCAAACGAGCCGTTTGCGTAAAAATCTATGCTTTAAACAAACTTTTATTTTAATCCAACTTGAAACAACCAGGCCTTAGTGATTTGACTAACACATATTTTGGAGATCGGTTTGCATTTATTGCAAAGCATAAATTGATGGGACAAAAAAAATATAGATGTTAAAACATTTTTGTAATAATATAAGCTTTTACTGACCTAAGAAAGTCATTAAAAAAAGCCAAATAGCCAACATAATTGCCAATATTTCACAACCCTAGTCTTAAACACGTAGTCATAGACTATGAAACGTCAAAAAATGGCATTGAGATGATTTGATTCAATGATTCTAATCTCAGAGAGAAATCAAAGAATGTGCGTAGTAAACTGTTATATATTTTTTTATTAAAGGCTCACCATAATTTTTATTTTTGATGTAATATTTTATAAATTGACATTTGAAATGGTACATTTAATAGCTTTTTGAGGCATCATACTCTGAAACTCTCTCTATACTAGACAAACTAATATTTTCACCAAGCTATTTTGAGATAATTTCTCATATAGGTCCTTTTACCTATAAAATTACCATTTTCTAAAACTGGTTTTGGTTTTGAAATTCTAATAGTTTGAAGTTCGATATCTTGCATTTGACCTGGAATTCCAAATTCAAATCGAGGTCAAATAAAGCTAAATTTTCACAGCTTGGTTGAGAAAATGAAAATTTGCATTATTTTCGAATGAGTTCCGTCGTTGCACTAATGCTGCACAGACGGCATGCAATATCAACTATGTGCATGGATCAGGTATTGAAAATGAATGCATGTTTTATTTTTGGTTTGATCACCTCCATTCTGGAAGTTTCGACTTCAACGACAAGCCCCGTGAATGACCAGAGACTATAGTCAACAATGACATACTGAAAGCTATAGTGAAAGCGGATTCATCTCAAACCACGTTATAATTAGCAACAGCTTTGATTAAATTGTGTAATATTGGGAAAAATTTGGACTATATATATTCTATTACTAATACATAGAAATATAAACACATTGCGAATAAATATTTATTAAAATTCGGGACTACTTCCAGTAAAAATAGCATTATCTCGAAATATCACATATTATGAATTATGAAAAACCGAGACAAAGTTTGTTTAAGAGTTGTGATATTTTTTGGCCAGGTAGTTAATATTTCTGCACTATTAACTCAAAAATGAAACTTTTTGACATGTCACAGTCTGCAACTAGGTAAGATTTTACTTGAATCAAAGCGAATAAATTTTTAACATTCCATATAAGTTACTGTTGTGATATGATTGTCCAACAGTCAGATAAAATGAAGGTTTTGTCTGAATACAGAGGGTGTACGCTCACACAGGCAAGAAAGGGAAGAAATACTTCCGTAAGGGGGGCATTCATATGGTATGGCCACGTTAGACGCAGAGCACCCGATCACATTGTTAACCAGGCGATCTCCATGGACCAAAAAATTCATGGAGGTGCTAAGGGATAGCGAAATGCAGAGACACAAATTTGCAGACGTTATCCAGGACAGAAGAACATATAGCCTAAGGACGAGGCGAGCTGACCCCAACAGTCGACATCGACAGTGAGTTGGGATGAACCCAGGGAGAAGAAAAATAGGGCATTTGTATCATGATTTGATATACAAAAGGTGGCACAGGGATGCGTAATGTTACCATGGCTTTTCCACCTGCACATGGAATTGTATGAAAGGAATTAGAAGTAGGAGCGAGAATGGACGGGCTCACCATACCCTGCCTACTATACACAGACGATGCAGTATTAATGTGTGATAGTGAAGCCAATCTGCAGCGCCTGGTATCCAGGATGTCTGATGTACGCATGTATGATGAATGTCACCAAATCAAAAGTGATGGTGATCGAGAGAGACGAAAGAGTGCTAAGTGCAGTGTAATGAATGGTAAGCAATTAATGCTTAAAATAAGAAGTTAATAAGTTTATGTACTTGTGAAGTATATTTAGTAGAGACGGTAAGGCTGAGAAGGATGTTGAAAGGAGATTGACTGCGGGAAACAAAGTAAATGGCGCTCTGAATGCAATTATGGCCAAAAACAATCTGTCAAAGGTGTGTAATGGAGTCCAAGTGCCAACTCTGATGTATGGAAGTAAAGCCTGAAATTGGCAAAAAAGGAATGAAAGTAGACTCAATGCAGTGGAAATGCGGTCACTAATGCACTTGTGTCTAAAATCTTTGGTCGACAGAGTGAGGAATGAACAAATTAGAAATGAATGTAATGCTGGGTGTAGTGTGTAGTGGGTGTAGATAGAATAATGATCACTCAGATGGTTCGGTCACATGGAACGTATGAGCGACGATATGATGGTTAAGAAAATATATGAGATGAGTTTTGAAGGCAGCAGGAACAGAGGCAAAATCTTTGAAAAGCTTCAGTTACATTTATACATGAAAATGTATGAACATAAACGAAGCAAAAGTGAGAAGACAAGAGAGATGAATGTTGCATTTTATCCTTTCTGCCTACCCCTGAGGTGAAACGGAATAATGGTTAGTTTTTTCTTACTATTTTAATTTACATTGAATAAGCACACAATATATCAATACTATGGTTTCGAGAGGCGCAGTCCCTCTCATCAGACATAATTAACATTTTCTTACTTCAAACTTCTTGTTACTTCATCATTAATTTACCAAATTCTTGTTTGAATTTAATTGGTCTATTGATTACGGGATCCACAACAATGATTTTATCAGGTAATTGATTAGTCAATGAAAAAAATTTCTTTTGATGATTTAGAAGACAGTTCAGTTTTTTTCAAAAACGTTATCGTCATTTTTAATATCTTCAGTTTCACACAGTTTTTCGGCTGGCCCCATCAATTCATCCACGCTAAGCTCTTCCTCACAAGACTCGATAAATTCCATACATCTTCACACTTCAGATCTCCTAATCCTTTATCCCGTACCATAATATCCTCTGGAACATCATTTTAAGATGGCATGTTAAGTGCTACAAGAAATCTCCGGCCAATTTTTTTTTCCACCAAAATGAAATAAAGTATGGTTGAAACTTTTTAATAGGCTCTTTCTGTCAATCAGCTATGTTAACAACTTTTAAATGCACTTTGATCTAAGATTCTGGTGGTCAAAACTAAAGATGATGCGGGTAGTGAGTCATCCTTCTACGTGAATGTCTCATAGCTAGTAGCAAAAATTTTGGGGAGTTTTCTTCATTCCATTTTGACTAGAAAATATTACTTTTGTTTTTTACGGAGATAAGCGACATCAAACAATATTTCTGGTTTATCTTTTGTAAAACATTAGACGATCATGAAAGAATTTATATTGATTATAAAAAATTAATTCGCTTTGATATAAGTCAAATAAAATTACAAAACCTTGTAGAAATTTTAAAAATATTTTTTCGTAAAATTTTTGTTAATTTTATTTGACTTGTATTAAAGCGAATAAATTTACAATATTCCATAAATGGTAAGTTACTGAAGCAATTAGCTCAACGTTTTACAGAATACAGAATAATAATTAGAAATATCGAAGAAAAAAAAATGCCTTTAATGTCGCTTATCTTCGTAACTGACATTTCACCCAAAGTGTAAATAATATTTTCTATTCAAAATTGAAGGAAGAAGACTCCCGAAGTTTTTGCTACTAGTTAGAGACACTATATTTTGTAAATATTTGAATCATCACTACTGAAATCGACATAATTTTTTAACAAATGTTTGCAAAGATTTCATAAAAATCGAAAAATATTGAAAAACTAAGTATCATCCGTAAATATGCAAAACTGCAAATAGTGAGGGAATACTATATTTTGCTTTTATTTGATGCATTATTAAGTGAGAGTAGATTTTTTAAATATTTTTTTAGGACAGAATAGGACAGGAGACATTTCATAAAAAAATTAATACCATTTAAAAATGTACTCTATGCAAAATACTAACTAAAAATTGTCTATTTATAACTTTCTCAGGAAAGTCTGATATATCAGTAATCTATATAAATAAAAATGTAAATTTTCGATTGTCCAAAATCATAAATCATAAGTTCTTTTTGACATAATGTTGCATTCGAATTCGCACAAATTATTTGAAAAAAAAGGCACTGGTACCTACCCTTTCAATATTAATAAATATTTAGATATAACCATTAGAGCCTCCAATCCGAATATTTGAACCTCAAATATATTCACCTGTTTCTAAGTATTCGTTATTCAAATACTTTAAAAAGTATTCGCTCGTATTTATATTATAAGATTTTTAATATTTTTCTAAACGAAACAAAGGTTTACGAACCCTGGAAGCATTTTCAGGTATACAATTTTTTTCTCGGAGTCGGACATCGAAGATGTAAATTGCCGTAAATTGTCGGACATCTTTTGCATTTGCCTTTTTTTTAAAGTCTTATGCTTTATTGTTTTATTACTATAAGCAATTACGGTTAACACACTTTGTTTTGTAAACGATGGAGTCAGCTTTCTATTATTGCTTAGTTTTAAGTTTTCATAAATACTTGAGCTGACAAACAAGAAGTTATGTACAAAATATTTTTTTTAAAACTTGCACGTAGGGTGTGTGAGATATGAAGTAATTTCAACATATCTAAAATTTTGTCAGTTATCGAGAGAATACTGACTCGTGTATACCTAATTTTTTATTGTTTTCATATATGTATTTTTACAAAATTGAAATATTTTTTCTGGTTTTCTTTTTTAAATTTATATTTTTAAATTCAACATTATTTTTCAATATATTTCTTGTTGTTTTTTTTTATAACATATATTAAAAAAAATTAAAATAAATAAATTAACTACAATAATTATGTTTTTTTTAATATATAGAATGTATTTATCTATATTTATCATCCGGAGTAGATTATTCCATTCTTAAAAATTTTACAAATATATTTGAATATATTATCATTAAGTATTCGATATTCGAATAGTTGGAATCACAAATATTTGGAGGCTCTAATAACCAAGACATACTATATATATATATAGACTAAATATCCGCTATACAGAATGACAACACGAATTACTGTAAACATAAACGCACATTGCGGGAGTTGGTCTAGGGGTGTCCGAAATGTATAAATGTTCGCGCGATATATATATAAAATATTAAAACATTACACAACCCTGTTTATATTTGTATCTCTTTTACACGTATGTTGCGCTATAGGAAAGAAAGAGAAAATAATAGAATATATACAGTTTGCCTAAGGGCGTTGTGTCTGCAGCCAGTGTCAACCAATTTAAGAATAGGCTGGATATTCAAATGAGAAACAGTGATATGGGCCTATCAGCTTAAGCTGCCTGCCCATTATCAATAATAATAATGATAATAATACCATAGAATAAATACCGCAATTCGCTACTAACTGCATACGCATTCTCTGTTAAAAAATAATGTTTTATTGTCCTTTCTTATACGTTATTATGAAAATAATTTCTATCTCTTTCTGACTGATACATTTAGTACGCAATGGACAGCGGAAACTAAATGTCTCAGATTTGTTTTTTAGTGACTAGTCTATATTTACAGTATGTCTATGAATATAACATTTTTCAAATTTAAATTTTTTGATTACATTCGGTTGTCTTTGCTTAAATAAAACATTTGAACGATGAGAAAGTGCAGCCAATCGTATCGCGATATTTCAAAATAAAGGACATTTATGAATTCTGTCTATGCCTATGTCTGTTTTTTCTCTATACAAATCTACACTGTTTGTCCGATTCGACTCAAATTTTGCATACTTATGCTTTAGGACCCGGCAGATGACATAGGCGACATTTCACCGTCCCCTTTCCCCCTTCCCCTCCCCCTGATATACTTTCAATGCAAATCTGTACTGATCAACTGATCGACTCAAAATTTGCACACTTATTCTTTAGGACCCGGCGGGTAACATAGGTGATATTTCCCCCCTCACCCTTTACCCCTTCCCCTGATATATTGTTAATGTAAATCTGTACCATTCAACTGATCAGAATCAAAATTTGCAAACTTATTCTTTAAAACCCAGCGGAAACATAGGCGACATTTCCCCCTCCCCCTTTCCCACCCCCCCGATATATTTTGAATGTAAATCATTACCATTCGACTGATCAGATTCAAAATTTGCAAACTTGTTCTTTAGGACTAGGTAGGTAATATAGGCGACATTTCCCCTTCCCTCTCTATCCCACTCCCTCTCCCCCAGATATATTTTCTGTACAAATCTACACCTTTCGACCGATCTAACTCAAATTTTGACATGTATTCTAAAGGACTCGGTGGGTAACACAGGTGAAATTTCCTCCCTTCACCGTTTTCCCCACCCCCCTCCGCTGATATATTTTCCTGATGTATGTTAAATGCCTGCTATATTTTAATTCAGAGTTAGGCAATAGTTGGCGCTAAAGTTAGCTAAATACGTCTCAAGACTTTCATAACCTCAAAATGGCCGAGCCTGTCAAGCATTGAGTATAGAAGAGCGTCGATTATAAAAAGCCTTTGTGCTGGAATTGACTGTTTATGACGTTGTGAAGAAATACAGTCTCAGAGGCTCTTCCAGTCTAATGAGGAAAATAAAAGTTAGGCCCAAGCCGTGACCTCGCTTCGTAAATTGGCCTGTCTTAGGGGTGATCTTATCGATTGTCTGTCGAATTGCTTAAGAGGATCTTAGATTTACCTCCCACGTCCTCCGTTAAAAAAAAAAACGCAAGAACTTTTGGCCTCCTAACAGTCCCAACTTAAACCCTCTAGATTAATACATATGGGACGTAGTCGAGAGACAAACAGTAGGTTGTTGATCTTGTGGTTAGGACTCTCGCCTCGTGATCCAAAGTTCGCGGGTTCGAATCTCACTCCAGACCAGCAAGTTTGTCCTATTTTCATAGCACTAGTGTTTAGCTTAGTTTGAAAATATTAAGAATATTGATGTGACACGTATTCCGTGTTCGCATCTCTATTTTTTTTTAAAAAACCAACAAGTTTAGGCACCCTAACGTCAACTGCCTCTGGGTAGCTATCGAGGCAAAATTTATGGCCATGAACCGATTAGTTGAAAATAGCTTGCTCGCGGTTTAGAGTGAAGATCAAGGAGGTCATAGAGCGGGATGGCTATATAGAATAAACGTTCCCAGCAAGGGTCCTTTAAATGAGATATAACAGAATTCTTTGATATCTTTGTATATTGGCTTAAATAAAGAACTTTTTGCAATAATATTTTTTGTCCGGATTCTAACTGCACCATATACAGGGTTATTTGTAAAACATTAATAACCTCGCAGGACTACACTCCTGTCTTGATTATGAGTCGAAAATGTTCAAGCTATTATGACCTAATATCAATAGTTAAGGAGATATGCGACATCAAAATTTGCATTTTTTCTTCAATATTTCTGACTTATTTTTTGCAAAATGTTGGACTATCATTACAGTAACTTATATCGAGTATGAAAAATTCATTCCCTTTAATACAAAGCAAATAAAAAAATAAAAAGCTTCGAATTCCAATTGGAAAACATTCCCATTGGAATTTTTTCAGGGTTTTAATCATTTTATTTAACTTGTATTGAAACGAATAACTTTTTCATAATTGATATTAGTTACTATAATGATAGTCCAACGTTTTACAAAAATTAAGTCAGAAATATTGAAAAAAAAATTGATGTCGCATATCTCCTTAACTATTGATATTAGGTCATAATAGCTTGAACATTTTCGACTCATAATCAAGGCAGGAGTATAGTCCTGCGAGGTTATTAATGTTTTACAAATAACCCTGTATAATACAATACTCTGAAAATTTATTTATTTTATTGCACAACTCTTTATTCAAATTATACTATAGAAGGCACGCAGGGCAATACCCAAGAAGGGGTTCAAAGAAGTTGCACTTCGGACGTATAATCTGCCTTGTATTTAATATTTGATTTACAATTCATAGGTTGAAGAAAATTGATTTATTTTATTGCACAACTCTTTATTCAAATTATACTATAGAAGGCACGCAGGGCAATACCCAAGAAGGGGTTCAAAGAAGTTGCACTTCGGACGTATAATCTGCCTTGTATTTAATATTTGATTTACAATTCATAGGTTGAAGAAAATTGATTTATTTTATTGCACAACTCTTTATTCAAATTATACTATAGAAGGCACGCAGGGCAATACCCAAGAAGGGGTTCAAAGAAGTTGCACTTCGGACGTATAATCTGCCTTGTATTTAATATTTGATTTACAATTCATAGGTTGAAGAAAATTGATTTATTTTATTACACAACTCTTTATTCAAATTATACTATAGAAGGCACGCAGGGCAATACCCAAGGGGTTCAAAGAAGTTGCACTTCAGACGTGTAATCTGCCTTGTATTTAATATTTGATTTACAATTCATAGGTTGAATATTCTGCATTTCACGATTATGGCAATAATTTAATGAATTTGAATGTGATAAAAAGTATTGGTGGTTTAGTGCTCTATTAAAGAAGCTGTATGAAGACATAATTCAATTATTGAATAAATAAAATAAAACTGAGAGGATACCGATCGTCTACGCCAGCGGTACTCAACCTTTTTTTTCTCCAGGCCGCATATATATGTTTGCTAAGTTACGCGGGCCGCGAAATTATACTGATATGAAGGGAAAAAATCATACGGGAAAAAACAGTATTCATTGATTAGGGCGCGCCGTTTTGATTAATCAAAAAATATATTTTTAAACTATAACAGAATGATATATTACTTAACGCTTATCTTCCTACATGAAATTTATTTTCATCATATTTATATATTCAAAATACAATAATAAAATTCAAAACTAGCGTATATTGTTTATTTTTGTATAGCGCCTTTGCAAAAATAATAAATGCATACGAATATATGAGTACGGATTTTAACACCTTATTACAGACGTAACGGGGGACGAAATTATAAAAGGAAAAAACTTCCAGAGTTGTGTAGACCACATTGTGGCGGGAAACCGTAAAGGCACGATGTATTAAAAATACAATATCGATTTGTACTAAGATTTGGATATACTCCAAATATTGTGTGAATTTTTTAATGATAAAAAAAGCAGGAATAATATTAAATTTTTTAAAAAAGCATTTGACACACTGGAACACGAGACTGACAAAAATGGATAAATGTGGAATACGAGTACCACTAAAAAAATGGCTAAAAAATTACACGATAAACACAAAACTTACACTGTGTGTAACAATAGATAGTTGAATACTTACAACAATAGATAGTTGAAACTATCTATGGTTGAAATAATAAATTCGTTTTTAAACTATATTCGTTCTTAAACTATTTTAAACTATATACGCCGGTTTTAAAATGACAGGAGTTTGTCTTTTTGTTTGTGGGTATTTCAAGATATTCAAAACTTACAATGCCAGATTTTTTGAATCACGCTCCTGATATTAAATGTGTTTCGGGCCGCATGTAAAAGCTTGGCGGGCCGCATGCAGTGCGCGGGCCGCAGGTTGAGAATGGCTGGTCTACGCCATTACTTTCTTGGATGTCACGTTTCCTCAGATATACAAAAATGCTCCGTGCATTCAATATCCACATCTATACAATTCTATTTAGTCATCCAAAATTTCCACAATCGGTCCACCGTTTTTACATATTAATAAAATAAAATTTTAGAAGTGATACGTTTCAAACACATTTTTCGATTCCATTCTAAAGCTTATATACAGCACTATCTCGTGTTATGTGCCCAAACTGGAGCAATACTTTGATCATGGATAATAATAAGAAAGTGAAAAAGTAATTTCAGCTTCAAATGCTTTTCGTAAGTTACGCAGTTAAGAGCGGAAGCCAACGATTGAAATATCTGATAAAGAAACCTGTTACGAGTATCGCTGCATTTTCTTGATTGTATGCCAAGTAAACGCAAATATTTTGTAACCCAGAGAATACCTGCAATTTTTATCAAATTGAACCGACAAACATCCAAATGTCCATGTCTTGAGTCTTCAGAATGCCAAGTATTTTCTGATGAGGATCCGAGTCTTGAGGTGCTCCCACGATGAGCTGTTGAAAAATACACGGGTGATAACCAGTGCACTGCTCTGTACTAGGAGTTTGATGCACACAATAACAGATGGAATTTTTAAGCCTACCTTAATTAATCTACATCTTCAGTAAGCAGTCAAGTTGGTGGATACTGTCAATACGACTTTGCAATATGGCTATGTGTGAAAACAATAACCATCCCTGCCTGGCTAAATTATTATTTTTTATTTAAGATGGTAATCAAATTCTCGATCTCAAAGAGATAATTCAGTCTTTTTCAAACTATCCTCTCTTATCTATATATATATTTTTCCAATTTACCTTAAGGGAGGAAGGTTTTCAAAAAAAATTATGTAATTTAAAAAATTTAAATAAATTATTTCGTTTACCCTTCACTAGAAAAATTTAAACTTTAAATATTTATAAAATTCCATTTGTTATGTGTCGCAAAACATCTACAAAATAGGTTATAAAAGGTCATAATAAATCCATTGTAATTTTCAGTGAAACGAGTCTTTATTTTTTCCCCGATTTATAAAACAAAATAGCAAAATTCATTTTCGAAAATTAAAAATAAATGTTCACTGTTTATTTGGCGCAAAACGATTTCTGAACTTCTCAAAACTGCTCTCAAAGATTCTGCATTTATTGAGATAGGAAAAGAAGAGCTTCTTCTTCGTGAAATGCTCCTTACAGATCTGCCTCGTGCAATTATTTGTCATCTTCGACCTAGCTTGTTGTAATCTCTATGTGACCTTGGTTTTTCCAACGTTGTGTAGAATTAATATTTGAACGATTCCTCCGGTAATTTTATTTCACTTAGGTTTACAAAAAAATAGATACAAGAATATGCACCACACTTAGAAATGAAATAGTAATTATCCGACTTCACAATTATGACACAAAATAGTTAGCTGTATAATTAATGATGATAGAAAAATGTTGTTGAAAAAATTAATTAAGAAATTCAATTTATGTGGATGCATATTTTTACAATATACTTCCAATATTAGCAAAAGGTACAAAACTAGAATATTTTTATACATAAATAAGTTTATTTATAAATAAATTATGATACAAAAAATTAAAAACAAATGTCTATGAATATTGTTGCATTGCTTTGAATTTAAATTGAATAAAATGAATGAATATTTAAAAATATATATAACAAGGTTTATAGATTTAACTGTCCAAAACCTATATAGAAATCTTGTTAATTTATTAATAAAAAAAATACAAACTTTTTTTGGGTAATCAAATATATTTATATATCCAGAAAAACGGGCTATGAATAAAAATAAAAAAAACTACGCAATTTCTGAAATATAAATCTGATAGTATGGAAATATTGATCTGATTGGAGACTACAATAATTATACTATTTTGAAGCACCGTTGATATGAAAGATAATATTTTAAAGTCTTCAAAGAGAGGTAATTTTAGAAAGATACGAAATTAAATGTATAGAAAGAAAAATTAAAAATGATTAATAAACATAAAAATACCCAACAGAAACAATTTCACATAAAAACATTCTGTTAAAAAATCAGAGTTTTTATGTTTGAAAATATACAAGAATTCATATTTTGTGAAAGATCTAGACATTTTACAAATATTAAAAGATATAAAATAGATTGAATAGGCATGTGTACAACACTCTCTCTACAATTTACTATAGTAAAAGCTTGTTGTAGTGAAATCCAAGAAACCAATAAAATTTTGTAATAACGAATTCCCATATAATGAAAAAAAATACCTAATACGTATTATATATTTTGTGCTATAGCAAAAGTGTAAAGTGGCTCTAAAAAAGCTCATAAGTGACAGTTTAATATGTGATATTAATAATAAAATATTCTGCAAACAAATGAGGTTTTTCTATACATTGAAAACTCACGGCAATGAGTAATCTTTGAGAAATTAAATTAAAGATATTTAGGAAATATAAGAAAACTTATTCAGTCCAACTTAGAAATTTCAGAACGTCGCAAATATAAAACAAAATTTAATCTTAATTGGGTTTAATTAATTTAGAGCCACTACAAACATTGAGAGTTTTGCGCGTAAGATCAAAAAAATACATACACAATAAAAACCTAGAGCTTCATATCTTTTTTTTATTTAATTACGTACTTACGCGGCAACCACTTGCCATGCCGTTTTCGGAGACGTTTCTATTGCGTTTTTCGGGGGTTTACTCTTTATCTTCGTCCAGCTCCAAATCAGTTTCTAGAGGGATAAACTCGCGTGCCTCTAAAGTGTGTCATTTTAAGCCGGCCATTTTATCGGCAGTGACTGCCGTAAAACTATAAAATAATTACCCGTCGGCCGTTCGGGATGACAAAGAACTACAAAATAATATTTTTTTATGAAAATTGTGTTGTAGGAAATTATTTATGAAAAAAAATTTCAATGTCATTTTTCATTATAGCGGGATTCGTTACAACAGGGTTATACTATATTCTATTTGTATATTTGTTATAGTTTTAAGTTGATTTAGTTTATAAATTTACTTCAGAACAGAATTAAAAAAAACAGCATCTTCTACATGCTACTACTTCAATAAATATAATTTCTCAAAAAAAATAAATGGAGGCAACAATTTTGTGAATTTTAGAAATTAGTAAGCGCATTATCATATGCCTACAACTTTATAAATACAATATTTATTATAAAAAGTACAATCATTGATAAAATGTTATAGGTCTGCACAAATTCTTGATTGCATATTTTATATCTTTTGTTAGTTAAACAATGTTATAAATTAAAATATACTTTTTAACTAACTTTGTATAATACACACAATTATTTAGAGTCTCAATTTGTACTAGTTTCGTGAAGAACAGAACTTCCAACGATATCTATAAATAATATTAAAAGTTGGTAGCCCCTTAAAAAATATTTAAAACAAACTTAAACATTTCATGTATAAGTTTTCTAACAATTTCTGACAATAAAAAAAAAGTACACAAGCCTTTTCAAAATATGCGTCCTTTAATATTTAAACACATTTACAGTGCCTAATTAACTAGCAGATATGAAATAGAAAATATATTTATAGTAATACATTTTTTTTAAATTTCAAGAGAAATAACTCTAGTGTTTGTTATGAAAAATTAATTGGATAACGTATTATTATATCACACCATTGTCTTGCAAAATAAAAAAATCATATTTGTCAAAATATTTATAAAAAAAATATTAATACACTCGTCATAAAACAGGAAGCCTCACCACCAAATATAACAAAATGTTGAAAATTACTTTGGTCTATGTATTTCACTCAAAACTGACCAATTTACGTCAATATTAATTAAAACAAGATTTCACTAATCAAAAATTCTTGCAGGATATGCATGAAGCTAAATTATAGAATTAAAATTCACTGATAATTTATTATAAATAATTTGCGCAAAGTGTAATTTACAATAAGATAGCGTTAGATATGACGATAGGTTTGGCTCTCCTTAAAATAACATTTAATACAAACGTTAATAATAGTTTAAATAATTATTCTAATCACTTACATGAAAATATTTAAATAATGCATAAATGTACGGTTGAATGAATAAATGCTTACAAATTAAAAGGGCTCACAATCAATAAAATAAATTTAAAGAATAAAATAAAAATACCGATCACGATTTTAAATTGTTTATTGATATTTTGAAAATATATATGTAATATACATAAATTTAATTATCACGATAATATCACAATTTATATCACAGATTTAAATTAAAGCGACACAGGTATAAAACCAAAAATATGGTATTCATTTTAAAAATATGTATTTATATAAGGCTTATTATATAGGACAGAAACTTCTCCAGAGTAATGATCAGAAAACCTATTCGATTGACGGCTTTATTCAATTGACTCGCATTATAAAAAAATAAAAATTAAACTAAATAAATCAAATTGGTTTTTTAATAAAAAGTGTAAAGATTTCATCATACAGATTTATAAAGATTCAGTCATGTTCAAAATTGACATGGCATGACAAATTTTATCATGACACCCAGATCTTCAGAAACATATAAGGCAATGCGTCTGAAATATCAGACCTTAATTTGATAACTCAACCAGCTCCGATTCCTCATTTCAGGCAATTGTTGTTCATGGCATGTTTGAATGTTATGAAAAAGGTATTAAAAAAATAATTCAAATATCATGATATTTTGACCAATTTT
This sequence comes from Agrypnia vestita, assembly GCA_016648135.1. Lineage (NCBI taxonomy): Eukaryota > Metazoa > Arthropoda > Insecta > Trichoptera > Phryganeidae > Agrypnia > Agrypnia vestita. The sequence goes on along the minus strand of JADDOH010007246.1, from coordinate 32,474 downwards.
GTACACCTCCAATTTTTGTATCAAAGTCCTCCCTACCTTTTCAGACAATCTCAATTCCTTAGTTGAATTTATTGATATAGAATGTCCTGTATACATATTTTTTTCTGATCACAACACTGAACAAGATTGTGTCATATAATAATGTCTTCAAACAACATACTATAATCGTACTGATACAATATGTAAATTAAAATTTCAAAATAAAAAATATCAATCATTTTTTAAATATTAATGTTTCTTATTCTCTGCATAACACATTAGCGACCGTAACAAAGGAATACAAAAATGGAATAGATGTCATTTAAAAAGAAAACAATTTGGCAGCTAATGGAATTTACATAAATATTCAAGTTATGAATATAAATATAGATAGATCATAAAAAAAATTTATATGAGAACAAAATTTATAGACTTGTTCTTCAAATATAGCAAATTTATTTTGTGGTAACATAATTATAATTGATATAAATTAACTTTGTTAAAACCATTTATTTATTGAAAAAAAAATTCAGCATGTTTCGAAGCCAATGGCTTCTTCGTCAGGATAACAAAAATTATATTTGAAAATCGAAGTATAGATCAAAATATTAAAAAGTTATATATGGAAAATGATAATATAAAGTACCTACTTAACATCATTACATGAAGGCGGTACATTCACTGCAAATACATATTTTGGCGTTTTTTACGAAAATGTGGGTTTTTATTATTCATTTATATCAAGAATGTATATGATAGATTGCAATTTTTTTAGGACGATAACTTAGATAGAACCTTTGTTCTTAAATAAAAGTAATAAACTGAACATTATTTACAATAATTAAGAAAAATATAGGCATTAATCCACAGGCCGCGGCAAAAAAATGTAGTTTTAATGTTCCCGGGCAAAGTGTAGTTCGTTTAAAATTTGTATGTAAGCATAATATGTTTCTTCATACGTATAAAGTTTACTTAACTTTCTAGAATCCGTACGTAGGAAATTAAGAAATATTCAATATTATTAAAGTTACAATTTTTCAAACATGCAATGGATTATTACGAGTTTTGATGTTTTTCAAATATTGTTTACTCATATAAAAAGATAATTTTAAACAATATATTGTATCTATATTCGCACTTTGAGTTTTCATTCACTATTAAAAAGCTAATTTTTTATAAAAAACACGTTAATTAATATTTAAAAATAAAAATTCTATAGTATGAAATGTGTCAAAAAATTATGCAGTTCGCAGATCACAATCCGCGCGCCAGCCGGGAGAGGCGGACGCAGTCATGTAGTCCGATCATTTTTTCATAAAAAAATCACTTTAAAACGTGTTTTTATGCCAAATTTGACTTTAGTTCAAAATAATATCATATTATATATTCGAAAGCAATCTATTCATCGCAGATAATAATGTTTTTTTTAACTAGTTTTGTATTAAATTGCATTTCTACTCATAACCTAACATTGAACGCATGTCACTTTTGCTGACTTGCTATGTTCACTATAATCGTGTTGATTTCATTGTTATTTGAAAGTCAAGTAAGATATTAATTTACGAGATAATTTTTGAAATATAGATAAATGGTTTTTAATTTTATTTTTAATTCAATACATATTGTTGTAGTAGTTTTTTGTTTATTTTAAATAAAAATTATTTAAATTCAATTATTTTCACAGGTGTTTTGACATTTCAGTCGGAAGTCAAAATAATATCTAAATCTGCTTATTCGACAAAAGTTTTAAATTAAAAAACAGTGACATAAGAAAAATTGTTGTTTAATTTTTTTTACGACACATAAATTATTGGAGAAATATAAATATACTTTTTTAAATTCTAGACTTAAACATTTAAAATTCGAATAATAGTACGCGAGCATGACTTGCGTTCCCATATATTTTAAACGTCGGTACTCAATATGGTTGTCTCGTTTCCTCGCAACCATTCTATCTCACAAGGACACGTAAAAATACGCTTGTGCAAGGTTTATCTGATATGACCTTTGTTCATGTCTCGATCTCGTATTGAAGTAGCATGATCTATCCGACGCATATCGCCACTTTGACAGCTTGAAAAATGTATGTACCGCCTAAAGTAGGTACTTTATATTATCATTTTCCTTTTTAATATTTTGATCTATACTTCGATTTTTAAATATTATTTTTGTTATCCTGACGAAGAAGCCATTGGCTTAGAAACATGTTGAATTTTTTCCAATAATTAAGTGGTTTTAACAAAGTTAATTTATATCAATTAAAATTTATAGAGTTCAAATTGTCTAAATTCTGGTTATCCCGGTAATACTGCATCAAATCAATGAATACTTGATAAAATTAAAGTATTGATAACATATTTATCAAAAATTATTAATCTCAAAATCTTTTTTAAATACATTTTTCAACAAAATACACATGGGAACATCAAAATATATGCATAGGACAGGGACCAGGGAATTTCAAACTATTATACATCATTTCGTATTTGATTCAAACATCATTCAACAAATCACACATTCAAATTCAATATACATTATTTATAACATTTTAAATATTTTGAGATCGGATTAAAAAAAATTTTAACGCACACTAGAAAAATCATTTGACTAATACAAAACAGTATATGTTTCATAAATTATATTGTTTTTTAATAAATAACATATCACATTTACAGTAACATAAACGATTTTAACAATCAGTGATTAATAAATTGTAAAAACGTAACCGTGTCGCCATTAAATGTTTTATTATATAACATCTCAAATCATTATAATTAAAACTACTTTCTTAGTGGTCAAAATAAAAAAATATAGTTAAAATTATGAAGGAGTGCTCAAATACATCACTTTTGTTGAGAACAATTTAAAAGTTAAATATATTTTCGTAGTAGAGAAACATAATTTTTTTATTTTCAATTCATATTCTTTTAATGCAAATAAAACCATCATTGTCAAGTACGTATTGAAAAGATTTGATAAATAAAAATTTTCATGGAAACAGTCGCTAAAACTTTTTTCATAAAAAAGCTGATTAAACAGTGATAGAGCTATGAAAATTGTCTGCTACTCCAGGAATACCGAGAATCAGAAAAGAGTTGTGAATCAAGAATAGTAATAAGAGGATTAAATTGAAATAAAAAATTATATACGGTATCCAGGTATCATTGTTTCGAACAAAATAATATGACATTTAAATGCGATAATTCATACTTGACGAAATCATGGTTTAATTTACATTCAACAAACGAGAGCGACACGGTTCGAAGTGGCGTACCTGGAGGGATATCCCGGAGGGCCCGCATCAGAGGGGAATGGCCGCAGGGGTCCCGAGGGCGGGAGAGCTCTTCCTTGCGATGGGGGTGATCTCAGGGGGCGCGGTTCATGGCTCACTTCTCGCGGATAAGACGGCACTCCGGAATTCATGAATCTGTAATTTGGAATTTCATATTAACTAAAAACGATTCTGCAATTTAGTATATAAATAAAATCATTATACAGTAAAACACAGTTAATTCAAACCCCGATAATTCAAAATTCGCCATGATTCGAAACATTAAAAACCCACAAGTTCCAGAATGTTATTTCATGGTAGATTAACCCCAATAATTTGAAAACCCGTAATTCATATTTAGAAATAATTTTTAGCCCCTTGCTCCATAAATCAATAAATACATTTTAGTTCACATAATTTGAATTTTTTTTTAAATTTGACACAATAGAAAAAATATTTTGATTTTCTTCGCAAATGAGAATAACAAATACGTCAACATCATGTACTTTAGTAATAGAAATGTCACAATATTGGCATAATGAATACAGCAGAACCTCGTTAATTTGAAATACAAGGGATCCAAAAAATATTTGTATATAAAATAATTTTTTTGCAAGTGAGAACAATTATATGTCAATATCTGTTACTTTAGTAATAGAAATGTCGCGATCTTTGTATCAGCATAATAAATATTGCATTTTCAAAATGACTTCTTGAAATATGCAAAAATAGTCGTTTTTCACAAAATTATTTTATGACTTTTTACGATTTTCGGCGAATTTTGCAATCGCATCGCAATTTGTTTTTTTTTTTTGTACCTTGAATTTCAAATTAACAGAGCTAAGCATAATTCAAAATATCTTCCTTGAATTTTAAATTAATGAGGTTCTACTGCATCTATTTAAGTCGTACTATTCTAAACAAACTTATGAAAACACTTTACTTGTCGATTTTTTAAATTTATATTATTTTTAATATAAAATAAAATGTTTACTTCTTTCCCTAAAGAATTAATGAATACGGCAAAGGCCCATTAATTTGAATCTCGTTATTTTGAAATTCGGCATAATGCAAAAAAATTCAAACACACAATGCGAGAGAATGCAATGTACCTGGGTCTGTTTGGACTGCCCTGTGGCGGCAGGGTTCTAAGTGGAGAGCGGAACCTGGCAGGAGATCTGAATCTGCCAGCTGGTCTGGAAACTGAGCGACTCCTGGAACGGGATCTGTGAAGAAAAGCCAAAATATTATGACCAAAGGAAATAGAAGTACATCGTGTGACTAAGGATGCTGCAGATCAGAGTAGATGTCACCAGACAGTTTTGGCTATGGTGTCATCATTGTCATAGTGACATCGCTGTCATAATAACCTCTCTGCCAAGAGCACATCGAAAGAGAAGAATAATGCAGAATAATAATAACATATAAATAAAATATTTTGCAAAATATGATGACAATATAATTCATGTTATAAATAGAAATTCCATTTTGCGATTTACTACAATCCAATTTATATTAATTATTTAAATGAAAATTAAAAAATTTTCCAACTCTCCTTCAGGTTTTCCCATTAATATTATAATTACAACTCTAGAGTTATCTCTCACCTGCTAATCGAAAATGACTTGGACCTCCTGTCCCGGGAGCGCCTCCTACTCGGAGGTCCCACAGGCCCCCGCCTCGGCGGCGGAGGGCTCCGAGAGAACGAGCGCGGGTACTTGTCCGGGACGCGCCGGGGTGGAGAACGAACAGACACTGGTCGCGAGCGGGAGCGTGATCTGAAAACAAAGATAGCATTAGAAATGCCAAGTAGCAGAGGGGAGAAGATTTATTACAATTTAAAACACTACAATTACAAGTACCTGTCGTTATCAGTGATAGTTCATTGAGTTTTTTGGATAATTTTGATGTTACTGAAGGTAATAAAATAAGACATAATTCTAACTGTATGGCAATTGTCACAGTAGCACGTGAATTTTATAAGTAAATCATTCTTTAGAATTTCAGCATTGTTTTCTTTACTTTATTTAACCAATAAAACAATGATCACCTTGAGAAGGGTGTCCTTGATCGAATCCTGCTGCGACTGCGGGTCCGCGACCTCGTGAACCTTGATCTGGATCGTGACAACGATCTCGACCTTGTGAGAGATCTTGATCTTGTCCGCGACCTCTTCTCCCTCATTCTGGCACGCTCTTCTTTTTCGCGAATCATACGCTCAAATGCTTCCAAGGGGTCCTCTACAGCGCTGAAATGAATAAAAAATATTTAGTATGGAAACATGTAAACACTAGCAAGTAGAATGATAAAACATGGCAGGATAGTAATGTTATTTACCCGGGAGGTCCTTGTATTGCGGGTTCCCTGATTCCGGGCGGTAATGGCTGGTACGGTGGCTGGAAAGGGACCACGGGAGCCCCGTACATTTGAGGACCCACAGGCACAGCTACACCATACGCGCTAAAAATTATAAAATCATTCAAAATAATATGAATATAATATTTCAATTAAAATAGACAGCTTAAAAAAATTAATAACTTACTTATACTGTGGAAGCACTGGTCTATTAGGGCCAGGGTAAGGTCCCGGAGGATGTTCAAAATCTGATCCCTATAAGAAGAAAAATATTATGTAATCTTCTTTTATCTAGTGTAGCCTACTTACTAATGCTAAATGTTATATCTTTATGTATGAAGTATTATATAACAAAATTTCCAGCTTACTGCGCTTATGAATTTTTAACGCTAAATTATTAAAATTTATGTCTCAGGCTTTGCCTAAAATACCCCCCACCTCCCCCTTCTCCGTATACATTAGTACATTTCTTGAAAAGCATAGATTCTAATAGTATTTAATTTTAATTTACAAGTATATAAGCTTAACTAGAACCCTTCCAAATCAACTAAAAATCAGTTCAAATTTTTTAATTTTACACAAATATTTTAATTACTAAACACCCAATTTAAACTTAATTTAATACACAACTATCAAAAAAGAATGGTAACTATGATGAAAGTATGAACTGAAAGCCACGCCAGTATACGAAGGATGTATAATAAGTATCCGTGTTTGATGACTGATGTCGCCACTGAGTCAAAATCAGTATATTGTTTCACACTTTTTCACGATCTTTTGAATGATGCCTGTCAAAAATTCACATATTTGTTTTGATAGTTATTTAAGTCGGGCAACTTCGTATTTGTTTGCAACCATGGAAAAAGAGCATTATGGGTCAGTGATTCAATTCATTTTTTGGATGGGAAGACGTGTTAGAAAATCAAAGTGAAGTTGCATCAGTTGCATGCCAAGATGTGGTCAAACAAAACTGATACGTATTGTGTTAAGAAACCACCGGTTGGACATCAGACAGAATGTCAACATTGTGGACATCTCAAATGAACTATAAAAAATGTCCTACATGAAAAATTGGGCATGAGAAAGCTAACGACGAGATGGTTGCCACTTTGTTGTTTAAAATAGAACAAAAACAGAATCACAAGGCAACTTCGGAGCACTGTTTGGACGGATATTTTTAAACGTAATTCAAAAAAATTATGCGTCATTTTGTGACTGCTGACGAAATATGGATATCTCACTACATGCCAGATATAAGAGAAACATGAAAACAACGGATCTGTGAAAGCGGTTCATGTCAAACGAGGAAGTCGTCTCGGAAACATAAGCCCAATTTGCTGATTTAAATAAATCATGTTTTTTGGATGTCGGATATTTTTGAAAATGTTGAAAATGTCAGAAATTTTTGAAAATGTTGAAAACCGGACGAAGTGTATTGAACTAAAAGAAAACTATGTTGAGGAATAAATTTATAATTTCTTTTTTTTTTAGATGAGAACACGGAATACGTGTCACATCAATATTCTTACTATTTTCAAACTAAGCTAAACGCTTGTGCTATGAAAATAGGACTAACTTGCTAGTCTGGAGTAAGGTTCGAACCCGCGACCTTTGGATCACGAGGCGAGTGTCCTAACCACAAGACCAACAAGCTACTCAATTAAATATTATATATATTATATATAAATATATAAATATCAAATTAAAAATACATTTCCTTTAAGGATGCCCTCCGAATATCCTGATCGACTGTGATTTGTCACTACCAAATCCAACCGTCACGCAGTTTTGCGACCCAGGCAATCGCGGGACAGCGGTCCCACATAAATTTACATTATGCATATTATACACCAACTTATCAACATAGTCAAAATGGATCTTTATATGTCGGCGATTCTACTTATAATACAGCCATCGTATGTCCTTAATATAAAATAAAATATACATAGTATACTAAGAAGGCTACCTGGTTTAAAACTGAGGAGGGGTGGCCCAATACTGAAAGAGTAACAATTGTAATAATATACACAAACAAACAAAAATAATTTTTAAAGGGTGGCACGTGAAACCGACAAACAAAATCACAGAAAGTTTAATTGTAAGACTGCTGAGTGGAAAAGGTAGAAACCTGCAGCGGATGAGAAAGATGATGTTGAGAATGAGAAATAATTCTCGGCTGTCCAGTGTGGCGGGGTTCCCTCTCATCGACAATGGGAGTCCCCGCTCTCTCCTCCATATGCATATGGCCCTGGAAATATTTATACGTATATAAATATGCCAGGCATAACACACACTATGCTAAGACATTACAGACACAAGGAGTATTAATTCTTATGTGAAGACAGATAGCTTAGTTATTATTAGGTTAATGATTTGAAGAAAGAATGTCAATATAAATATCTATAAAAGACATGGAAAAAAATATTGTACCATATGAGGATTTGGCGGAGTGTCGAGTCCCGGTGGCTTCAAAGGTACCCTGTGTCCGTGTGCCGTCAAACCTGGGGAAAAATAAAATTAAAATTACCTTCATAGCTTGATAGCAAATTCTTATTTTAATTAATTAAACAACTTTGTATTAACCACTTAACTAGTAACTCTACGTCTACCGGTTTCGATACCACTGTATCTTCATCAGGACGCGTGCAAACGTTTGTGTGTTACTAGTTAAGTGGTTAATACAAAGTTGTTTAATTAATTAAAATTAATAATTATGTCCAACCACAAAGTAAACGCTATAAATATCAAAAATAATTCTTGTTTTATTTAGCACCTAAAATTCACTGCTTTCCATATTTTTAATATACAATATAAATTACTTTCATGATTGTGTAACTTTTACAAAAGTAAGCCAGAAATATTGAAGAAAAAATGGCAACTTTGCTGTTGCTTATCTCCTTAACTGTTGATATTCCATCCAAAGTGTACAGAATATTTGCGAGACACACTGTTTTTCATTATATTCAATAAAAAAAAACACATCCTTGAATTTATTTTTATTCATATAACCAGAAACATTTCTAACATCTGGGAATAAATTAGACAAAAATAGTTTCACCCAATGTTTTTTGAGTCCTACGTCATCTTAATTACGATTTTTAGATTATGTTAGGTTAGAAAAGATTTAAAAATTTATAATATTCATATAACATTAGTATAATACAACCTCGTTAATTTGAAATACAAGAGACCCAAAAAAACATTATTGAATTATACGGAATCCGTTCATTTGAAATTCAAGGTACCAAAAATAATAAAACTTGAAAACTTAAAATGTCATTAATTTTTTTAAATCATTTTGAGAACAATAATTATACCAATACAAAGATCGTGGTATTTCTATTACAAATGTAGCCAAAATTTACATACAGTCGAACTCGGTTATAACGAACGAGACGGGACCAACTAAATTTGCTCCTTATAGCCGGGACTCCTTATATCCAGGATTCACTTTTTTCACAATTTTTTTTGATTGTGTAATGTTATTTTCAAGAGCAGCTAAATAAACATCCTTATCTTTCCAGGGCGATGAAAGAGAAGACGATTGTGAAAACTTTTTACAGACTTTTTGAGGCCGATAATTTTGACTTTTTCGCGAACCTAGAGACACTTTTGTTTATTAGTGAACATGTTTCCGATAGAACAATTCGCGTTTAACTGATTAGGCTTCGACATGCTAATACAGTAAACTGCATAAAATAAACTGTCACCATAAACATCTTGGAACACCCCAATAATCAGAGTTATTTGACCAGTGTTCTCGACCTTCAGTAAACTATTGCTTGCGTGGGACACAAATTTGTGTACATCATAAAATGAACCCTAATTAAGTGCGAGCCGCTTTAAAAGCAAAGTGAAAAAGTTCATTGTTATGAGTACGTATTTGTCTTTTTTTCTGTAACCCAAGCAAATATGTTTGCAGAGTTTCTAAAATTTGCTCCGTATATCCGGGAATCGCGCTCCTTATAGCCGAGACCGATTGTATGGGAATATACGCAAATCAAAATGAATTCACAGTTTTTCTCATTATAGCCGGGATCTCCTTATATCCGAGCTCGTTATAACCGAGTTCGACTGTATTTGCAAAACTCATTTGCGAAAAATTCAATTTTTTCCATTTCATCGCATTTGGATGGCCGTAGTAGAAAATTTTCAGAATTGTCTTTGAATTTACGGAAGGCTTCTTCAATCTTCACTCTATTTTGAATTTAGTTTTTGCCTTTTTCTGACACTGCACAGTTATTAGAAATAAAATTGTTCACAAATCAGTGAAATAATAAGACAAGTCAGTTATAACTTCTTACAAGGAAAATCAAACATTTTGACAACACACCAAAAGAGGGATTTAAGAATTTTAGAGTGAAAAAAAATTTTAAACATGTAGTCTATCTACCATATCTATGCGTCCAACTGAAGAAAGCATGCATAAGATTCCCCAATTTGAGGGATTGCAACATGATGTGTATAGATAAAATGGATTCCACAAGGTACCGTGAAATAAATAAAGGACACCCCACACAAGTGTACGTGATAAAAAAGCCGCGTGCATTATTAGTTTGTTTTTTTTCTAAATCGAATTATGTGACTTAAACATAATGATTTATGGCGCAAGGGTCTAAAAATTATTTAGAATGACGAATTACCGAGGTTTTCGAATTATCGGGATTAATTAACTATTAAATTAACATTTTGTGTTTTAAAGATTTTGAATTATGGCCAAATTCGAATTAACGGGGTTGTACTGTATTGCTGCACTGTCTAGGGACACAATTTGATAAAGACATCATTTTAAAAACATTGTTATAACAAAACAAAACACCCGTAAACCAAGCAATTTATTAAAACATTCACTAAGCTGTTGTGTTATTTGCTTAGAGCAGAATGAGAATGTAGATGAAAGGGTACACAATCTAAAAATATGTATGAATATAATAAATACTGAAGAATTAAGGAAACAAAAAAGAATAATGATCTTTTGCATCGAGATTTTAATATATTTTTATTACTGATAAATATTTATGTTAAATTATCTATATTGAACATCGAGTAAATAAAATAAGTTAACTCTTATTTTTTGTTATCTATAAATCTTTTTTTGATGGTAAAATAAATACAAATTTATCAAGCTTTTTTATAATATAAGGGACCACGAGATTCAACAATAGAATTTCATGCACGCAACGGATACACCAAATACCAACACCAAATTAAACAACCCGGCTCCGAAATACAGGAGACTCGTACTTAATTAAAACATTCCAAGAGATTGCCGCCAAGGTCATTCGGAATTTTGTTATTACATAAAGAGCTTGTACCGTGAAAACAAGATGGGAATCCTAACAACTCGACTACGCGAACCGGGAAAGTTTATCACCACAGAAAAAACGAAAAAAAAAAATTTTCCGCATATACATTTTATTAAAACTATTTATGTAGAGAAAACGTGCATAGGCTATTTGCTGATAATTGATTTTTAATTTTCACACTACAAACACATCATCAAGACACCTAAGCTTGAGAAAATTACATAAACGGATGAAAATCACCGGAAATCAAACTCCAAACCCCTGGTATGAGAAAAAAGTGCCTTGAGGGTGGCCTAAATAACATACTTTACCAATCTTTTGTTAGGTAAAAAAAAATATATGTTATTTAAGAACCCACCATCTTACATGTAGAATAAATATACCTACCTTACGCAATATACTGTCGAATACCATGGAATATTTGGCAAAAGTTTCTTGTACCTTAAGAATATACATTCATTCTTAACTTATACTGCTGCATTAATAAGTTACCTAAAATAATTGTATATTTGCTACACGACAAACTTTCAAATAAATATAACACAAAAACTATTACAAATGGAATACGCAACGAGCGGATTAATTTTCTACGCAGAATGACTCCAACTGCAACCTTTTGAAATGCTCCCGTCTGGGGACACCACGTATATATTTTACAACAAAGACGACCACATTGACTAGCACATCCTATATTACAGAACGTCATGCAATTATTTCTCCGCGTGGCATACCATATGGCGCATTCTGCCTGGGCTGTCTGGCGTAATCGTTGTACGGCGCGTTGGACGGTTGATTGTGGTGGTGGTGGTGGTGATGGGATGGTTGCGTGTTGTGTGTTGGTAGTTTTGTATTGCTACCGTTGTTGTTGGTGTATGGGCCAGGGGCCTGCCGCAACTGGTGGCTCGGCGGGGGCTGCAACGGGGGCACCTTCACCGTGATGTTGTCGTCGTACGAGCCGTCCGAATCTTCATAGATGTCCAGTTCGCGGGAGGCCCGGCGAACGGGAGCGCTCTCCACCTCTGTAAATTCGTAATTGTTTATGTTCAGTTGACGCTGTACCACTGATTTTTCTCAAAAAAATACCTATATTGTCAGCACTGGAATGTGGATTACGCCTTATAAACTCAATTAATTATTTCCATACAGGAGATGCAATACTTGCAAGAATTTATTTTACGTTATTAGAACTATTATTATAGTACTTTACTTTAATACTACATACACTACTAGGCATGTCAGCACTCTTTTTAGCATTTTTTTAGATTCAGTATCTACATCTTAACAATATGATTATTCTTTAAGGGAGAAGAGGAAAATAAAGATGTTGTTAGTAAGAAAAAACTGATGTGGTCATCTAAATGCAACCAAAAATATTATAACCCATCAATTTGGATATTTATCTTCCTTAAAAACCTTCCACTGTGGATACTACCCAGTTATTTCATGAAAATGTTATTAGAGAACTGAATATGATCATGTGGGCCTCAAATAACTCGAATAGCATTGTATTTGAGGAATCAAAGGATATCTTTAAGAATTCAAATTTAGTAGGAAACGTTTCATCTTCATACGGCGCTTTTACTTGAATGTTTTATCTTATATTATTGAATTACATATTTTTTTGACAAATATATGAACTCTCTCAAACACCCAATATGCTATCATTACTCAGGAGGTCACAGATCCTTCTATTGTATCTTTATTATTAGCTAACACTGCATCATCAGACAACCCATTCTCGCTTCTACTTCTGTTTCATTTACTTTTTTCATAAAATTGTTCATGTATCAGTTGAACAGTGACATACATTTTACACCTTTTATAATATGAAATCATAACTTATTTGTTTTTACTCAACATTTGTTTTAATTCAACATTAAGGGCTGTATGTGATGTGGAATATTATAATAATTTGCGAAAATCCTTATCACGATTTTGCATAGTGCTTAGATATTTCAAAACTCAACCTCCCTCCCCAAGTACGCGATGAAACTACTTTACTTTTCTTCTAACAGTAAGAATAATGAACAATGTGTTTAGAAGCTTTATCATGCAGAACAGTGAAAATCAACTGTGTTTTAATTTTAAAATTTTAATGGCGGCAAAATAATTAGGTTGAAAGCGTGTACAATCAGCACGCCAACGGCGAAAGCAAGCGAAACCAATCAAAACAACACTCAAGACCCGTACCTGGCTTAGCGGGTTGAGGAGGGGTCGGTCCGTTAACTGCTTCAGGACTTTGCTCCCTTTCCTCTACCTGTGCGGGGGCCTCGACGGTCTGCGCCGGCTGGGGTTCTGGTACGACTGGTTTTGGAGGAACTAGCAAAACAAAACAAGCTTCACTCAACACTCGTCATTTTAGTGAAGCAAAACAAACCTCAAAATAAAAAACAGATTGCCTAAAATGAAAGTGGAGTCGACATTTCATAAGCTTATTAGTACTTAAATGACAAATATGCTGCAGGGAGATTAATGACTCACCATCTTATCTTATCAAATTGATTACTAACTGTAAGCGTTACTTGGTTAAACCACAAACGGCATATATTCATTTCTCTGTAATGCTCAGTGACGGTAAAAAAGTCTGCGTCTTCCCATGAACCGAGCGTAAACATGTTACACATCAAAAATTTCAAAATAATTTTTTTCTCACGGAGAAAACCTTAAAATCTTTTAAAAAATCCAAAAAAGTGGTTTCGAACCAAAAAGATAGATAGGTCCTATTAAAATATACGTGTGAAACAGCCTTATATTTGAAAAGTTTAAGACAAATGAACAGCCTATCTTATAAATTTCTTTTACAACCAATTTTCTTTTTGTCAGAATCAATAAAATATATGTACATTATTTTTGTCGAGTAGTTTTCTTCTGAACCAAAGTTATCCAGAGATATTAGAAATCTAAATTCAATATAACCCTAATTTATCGAATTTGACATTTTCTTCCGGTGCAACTGGAACATTTTTACATTCCTACTTCCTGTTGGGCGATTCCGTCGTCACGTTCACGAAATTAGTCCCATAAACCGAACGTAAAGATTTTACACATAAAACACCCAGGATATTCATAATAATTTCCTTTTTTACAGCTACAGATGTAGATTGCCTCTCTGAAGTTTTGAATTGTGTACATGTTGTCAATGTGATTTGGTTTATGATGCAAAGGGATCGATTAAAGAAAATTGATAACTGGAGTCGTGAATATTTGAAATTTATTGATTGTAGTTGGCCTAAACCGTAACCCACAAAAATCAACCATATAAATACATAATATAAAACATGAATTTAGTAAATAAAAAAAAACAAACACAACAAATTATGAAAGGAAAAAGTAAGTACTTACCCTTCTGGATGGAGGGAAGTCGAGGCCTCGGGCTGTAGCCAGTCTGGTTCCGGAAAGTAGCAACCGAGTTTCTGAGGAATCTATTGGGAATCAGCGTGCCCGGAGAGATGTCTTTATCCCGGCAATCTGGACATTCGTGATCTTCCGATTCCAGCAGAGCGCTTCGGATACCTGGTGTCAAATAGTCAAATTTTCTTTACAAAGAGGAATTTTTTAGTTAGAGTTAGAAACTTATATTGAAATTGTAAATTATTACAACTTTTTTATTGTATAGTACATTGCAAAATAATCTTACACTCGTCGCAAAATGAGTTTCCGCAGCAGGGTATCATGACAGCATCGGTGAGAAGATCTCGACACAGTGAGCACAGCAGATCCTCGGGAATTTCCTGACGGGGAGCCTCATTGGTCCCACTCACTGTCTCCACCCCTGAGTCGGATGCTTTATACGCCTCGCTGTAAATATTTTATTTAATCAAAATATGTCTCAATATTGTCTCAAAATATGTCTCAAAATTGTCTCAAGTTAATGTTTATTGAAACTAGAACGAATGCACAAGTAATAAATAACATAGGTTAACCCTTGCTATTTTTTTTTATGTTAAATAAGAATCGCGTAAGTTACCGCCAGATATATATGTATATATACAGGGTTATTTGTAAAACATTAATAACCTCGCAGGACTATATTCCTATCTTGATTATGAGTCGAAAATGTTCAAGCAACCATGACCTAATATCAATAGTAATAAGGATATATGACATCAAAGTTTGCATTTTTTTTCAATATTTTTGACTTATTTTTTGTACAATGTTGGACTATCATTACAGTAACTTACATTGAATATGAAAAATTTATTGCCTTTAATACAAGTCAAATAAAATAATAAAAACCTTTAAATTCCAATTGGAATTTCTGCATGGTTTTTATCAATTTATTTAACTTGTATTGAAACTAATGAATTTTTCATTATCAATATAAGTTACTGTAATGAAAGCCAAACAAAAAATAAGTCAGAAATATTGAAAAAAAATGCAGACTTTGTTGTCACATATCTCCATAACTATTGATATTAGATCATGGTTGCTTGTACATTTTCCACTCATAAGGCAGGAATATAGTCCTGCGAGGTTATTAATGTTTTACAAATAACCCTGTATATTTATGGAGCTGGCGAGAGAAAGATGTTACGAATTTAAACAAAGAGCTTACTGGTCCACAACAGGAACAGCAAATCCTCCGGTTGGGGTCATCATGGCACCAGGGGCTGTTGGTCCTTCTACCGGAACCATGAAACTTTGAGGGATTCCGGTACTCCGCTTAATATCTATTGGCTCCTAGAAACAAAATATTTTATTTTATTTTATTTTCATCTAACAGAAAAAGAACAATGTTTTACTACAGTTCTAAAACACTTTACCAGTACATAACTTAAACTAATAATAACAAAATAAATCAATAAATGAGCCCTTGCCCGGAATAATGTTGTATCCAACAAAACTCTCATTCCGAGAAAAATTGAAAAAATGAAACCAGTTACAATTTATTACATTTTATATTTTAAATATAACAAACATATAATTCTTAACTAATCTCAATATAAAATAGGGAAAAAAGGCAATTAAATTTGAATCTATTGTAAAAAAACATGCTCAATGGAAAAACGTTGTATAAAAATTTTTCACAAACAATGATATTCCGCAAAACGTTTTTTATTTATTCTGCTTTACTTAATAATGCTTTTTAAAAGCAGCATCTAACATGAATTCACAAATGTCATCGAGGTCCTTGAGCTTAGCAGCCTTATTGGCAGTGGATTGGAATTCATTAATGTTAGTTCCAGGCTCCCTAACTGCATGTTTTTTTTCCAAAAGGTAGCTAATCTTCCCCTTCTTCCACAAAGAGTTGGTAGAAGGCTACAGGAGGTCCATGATTCTAATTCCTTGTGGAAGGTTCTAGCTCTGATTATGATGGGATCATCAGTAGGTAAAGAGCTTTTACGGAACGATAAGTCTCTCGTACATACTATTCTCTATATCTCCGTCTGTTTGCTGAATATGGCGTCGGACATTCAATTTCTCATGATTACTTTTTTTATTGTAATTCAGTAACCTGAATTCTGATTGAATATTTATATTGATATTAAAATGGAGAAAACATCCCGGTTTAAACAGTTTTGGCTCAAATTCGACCCTACGAAAAAGAACGAGGAATTAAATAAACTTTTTATATCGGTATTATTTTAAGTTACGATATAAAGAGCACTATAATGCCAGCAGTATTATCAAAAAGCATTTCAAATATCAATATGGATAAATCAATTGAGTAAAATCGGTTAACGTTCGACAAAATAATATTGTCACATATGAAATTACAATGTCAATCAGAACTGCCAAATCGTATACAACGTTATTCCACAAACATGTTCCGGCGGGTCAATTGCAGGTTTGATAATATTTTTTCTGGACAAACACTTCTTTCCTGCATCCTTCAACTTATTGGCTTTGATATCTTTCCAGTTTAAAACATTAGATGTTCGTTTTCTCCCTTTATTCATGTGAATTAAACCACGCTCTACGATATTGACGCGCGGCGACGCCATTTTGAGAAACAATGTACAACGTTCTTCCACAAACCAATAACTTTAAAATGCACCCAGAAGCCTAAATATTTTTTTCTTGACATATTATCTACCTTAAACGATGCATAATATCATACCCAACATAACTGCATCAATAACTCAAAATTGACATTTGTGTTGGATACAACGTTATTCCGGGCAAGGGCTCAAATAATGAATTGTCAAAATTCTACTTCAACATCACCTTTATCGTATACATTGGTCATGTCCTCTCTATACCTTAAACTAATTAATTATTTATAGGTCAAAAAGTTATCTATAGACTAAAACATTTTTTTTTCGATATTTAATTCCTGTGTTACATATTTATACATATACATATATATGTGCCAAACTGCACTGCACTTTTATTGCATAAAATTAACTACAGTAGAACCATTCTAAATTCAAGGGACCCCAAAAAAACATTTTGAATCACGCAGAACCCCATTAATTTGAAATTCAAAATAATAAAAAATCGCAATGTGATTGCGAAATTCGCTCAAGATCATAAAACTCATGAAAAACGTCATTAATTTCGTGAAAACCATCTGCATTTTGGCATATTTTAAGAAATTGTTTCAATAAAATGCAATATTTATTTTGCTAATACAACGATCGCGACATTTATGTTAATGATGAAGTACCCGACATTGACATATTTGTTGTTCTCACTAGCAAAAAAATTTAAATATTTTTTTCAATTTCGTCAAATTTCCAAAAAACATTAATTATGTAACCTAAAATATATAAAGAGGGTAAAAATTATTTCAAATTAGCGAGGTTAACTGCTATGAAATTAATATTTTAGGACTTGTGGGTTTAAAAAATTTCAAAGTATGGTATATGTACTTCGAATTAATAGGGTTTTACTGTAGTGCATTTTAAGAAGATTTTGTATAATCTCTAATCTAAGGCGGTAATATAAATATACAAAAATATCCTTACTGCCGAGTCACCCAAAGGACAGTTCTTGATCCAATGTCCCGGTTGTTGGCACTTATGACACACATAATTGGGAGGTACATCACCCCTTTGATTAGCTCCTCGAATCTTCTGATAGCTAAAAATATAATTTAAAATAAATAAAAATATACAGAGATCGACAACACTTAAACTGGTCGATTGCATGTGTGCACACAAATTTAAATATTTATTTTATTGACTAATAATATAAATGAATTGTTACGATTACGAGCGAAGGATAATAAAACTGTAGTAATAATGACGACAAATTACTATGTTACCTTTGTAAAATTATTACAATAAAAAGTATAATCAGAATATTTAGAGTATGTTCAAAATTTTCAACAACACTATACTGGATTTTTTCCCCAGGGGGATATCATATGTAGGGTACAAAAGCAAAGGCAGAAATATCCAAAAAATTTAAAAAAGCTGTTTTGAAGGCAGTCAAATTTAAATATTTATTTTATTGACTAATAATAAAAATGAATTGTTACGATTAGTGAAGGATAATAAAACTGTAGTAATAATGATGATATGTTACATTAGTAAAATTATTATAATAAAAAGTATAATCAGAATATTTAGAGTATGTTCAAAATTTTCAACAACACTATACTGTATTTTTTCCCCAGGGGGGTATCATATGTAGGGTATAAAAGCAAAGGCAGAAATATCCAAAAATTAAAAAAAAAAAAACTGTTTTGAAGGCAGTCACCGAGGATTACTCATAAAATGTACTGAATTCTATATTTTATGTATCTATCTATCCCTTCTAAAATCATGTTTCCTATAAATTTATAGGCTATGTTTCCTATAAAATGTCAAATTCAGTACATTATAAATTAATAATCTTCGACGACTGCATTCAAATTTGCCTTTGTTTTTGGTATGGATGCATGCATGGAAGTATGGATGCAATCATGATTTAAAAATATAAATAATTATACTGAAAGCACAATCAAAAAAAAAATGGTGAAAAATATGTTTGACTGGCATGTGAATAATAAAATTAACCGAAGCTTTTAATGTGAAAAAACTCAATGTTTTATGTCATTCCGGATCTCGATAACTATTTAATGGCAATCTCATGATGCATGATGCTCTTTTTGTTTATTAATTTTATTCTAGGCCCTCGGTGAATGTGCACAATATTTTAGACAGAGCTGAATTAATCTTCTAAATTAAATTATTAAATTAAAAAATAAATTTATATAATCCTCTAAATTGAGATCAATCTAATTCAGACCACTTCATCTTCATTGGGACGGAGGTGTACTAAAGTGGTCAGTCCAGCCTAACCAAAAAATAAGATACAGAGGTATCGAAACCTGTCAACCTTAATTGATCAATACGGTTTAAATAAAGTAGCGTATTTAAAATATGTTAAACAACAAATATTTTCAACAATTGAAAGACAAAACATGCAAAACAAATATTTGTTTATAGCAGCTGCAGGAATCAACAAAAAATATGCAAATCCTCCATGAATATTTTTAGTCATAATTATGATAGAGGAAAGACGAGCCTCGTATTGAAATCCAGTCCCCCTCACATCCATATCAAACCAAAAAAAACATATACAATACAAGTACCAACATCAATGTCCTAATATGAACAGTTATGGAGATAAACGACTTCAAGGTTTTCATTTTTTTAATATTTCTGACTTATTTAATGTCATTATTTTTTAGCAAAGTTGTTATCATTTTATTTTTCGATTGTGTACAAATTTTCTGGTCTGATTTTAGTTTTATATGAGTCAGCTTCATATATACTCAAATTAGTCATGATAAACGAAATACAAAAAAAGATTTCCCATATATTCTTTCCAGACAAATAATCAAACTGCCAAAAGTAAAACTTGCATTCAATTTTAATTTTGAATTGTGTATGACATTAAATGACTGATATAGTTTGTTGTAGTTTCTCATTATGTTGTGTAATGACTATATTTATTCAAATCACAAAACAGCTTAAAATCTTATTATGTCTGAAATATCATTACCCTCAATTTACAAATTTCCTTCAGTACAGTTTAGGGTTCTGTATCCAAAAATATATGCAATTGGGGCTCAACTGTGCACGTAATTGTTTTGTTTTGAAATATGTACTCTAAACCAATACGACTTAAGGCTGTTCATATCAACTTAGATTATAGTAATATTTCGTAAAAAATCTGTCATTTATATGAACTATTAATTTTATAAATTATAGAAAGATTACGCAAAATACTCAACTTCAATCGAAACGGGTTGTGCGATTGGTGAAAAATGCGATAATCGATGGATTAAATGAAAGATTACTATAAATCAAGATGACACAACTGGCTCTTGAAAATGACATTGTGAAGATGGTGCATACTATATTTCAGATTAAAATCTTATGGTATTTATGATATATTACTAAGTTCTAAGATCTAACTATTGCACTTACTTGCAAAATCTTCAGAAAGCATGGTAAAAAAAAAGCTTAAATAATATGCAAATCAAATGATACTATAGTAAGTAAGGAGGCTACTTTCAGAAAAAATTATAAATATTTTTAAAATTTCAGAATACATTTTATATCAATGAAATTGTGTGACTGAGTTTGAGCAACAAAAATTGTAAAAATAAAGAGTACATGGCGATGAATTCTAGCATTCTATCCTACAGCCTATTTTTCAGATACATACTATTTTCTGTTACATTACACTAGAAAGCCTTAAAAAAAACCTAACCATGTAATGTAAAATGTTCTTGCACTGTCAATTATTCATAATAATTCTCTGTGATACTTATATTGGTTTTCACTATAGGTTTGATTGATTATATATACGATGAAATGATGGTGTTAAATATACTTTTTAACGATCAACATACTTGCTGGGGTCATAATCGAGAGTGGACTGAGACATCATGGCCATGATCTTGTCGTCCTCGGAGCCCTCCATTCGGGAGAGATCCGAAGCCCCCTTCGCTGCACTGGTCCCGTCAGCGGTCCTGGCCTGCACCGGGCCACCCGAGCCCGGTCCCTCCCAGGCCTTCTTGGGTTGCTGCGCCAACGGAACACGCGCAACCAGCAAGGAAGTGTTTTTTGGTATGAGAGCATTATTGTCCGAATACACTGAAAATTATATTTAATGTTACAAAAGAATTTGTAATGTTAGTCTAATCCAATAATTTGGGGCACTCATAGTATGAGCTTTTCTCTTATTTATTTTATTTATTCATTTATTTAGATAGATACAATACAATAAAATGCCTTTAAAAATGTAATCATAAAAAATAGTAAAATGGACCAAGCTTAAGAGAATGCGGTGTTGCGGAATAAGTTCAATGAAAAGAGTATTAAAATAAGTTGAAAGATAATATTAAATTAAAAAAGAAAAGTACCAATAGAAATTGTGGTTACCTTCTTTGGTTTGGGCGTTTGTGACCTGGAGGTCAAAATCTGACGTCTTCCCGATCCTCTTCTGTTGGAATATGGCTGCCTTCAGGTCGGCCACGGATATATGCAGGCCATCGAATGTGACGGTGTCATACTCGAGCGAACTCTTGAATTTGTAGTGCACAGACATCACGCTTGTATCGTGCGGCGGACTACACTGTGCGGTGTGAACACGGCATACTGAGAACTGCAGCTGAAACACAAAGTCGAATTAAAACAAAATCTCCAAGTTTAAGTTCGCGGCTGCAGTGTGCAGCTAAATCCTCGACGCCGTGATAAACAAAGTGTTGCATTGATTTGATTTGCATAATTTATTTTTAATAACTGCCGCTAAAAGCTATTAAACATTTTTGTTAGATATAGCCCTGGACGAATATCCCGCGTTCTGAGGGTTCTTGGATAAATTTTGGGTCAATAATATGTTATTCAACCGTACAATGTCAAATATTCTCAGACTATGTATTGTATGTGCGCATGGGAACAGTAAATTGAAGCATCATGTGCATAAATATATATTTTGGAAAAATAATTGTTTTATTTTGAGACACATTTTATTTTTGATTTACTTCTTTGAAATCCTATTAAAGTTCAGTTTATTTCAAAAGCCTGAAGGATCAAACGAAAACACAGCCGATGGTGGGCCATTTTTCTTGAACTTAATTTATTATTTAACTCAAAAATGATTTAATAAAATGGCACAATGTTTTCAGCCCTCCATTCGGGTTTTCTCCTCAAAAGTTTATGGAAAATATTTTTTGGAAAATATATTGCATTTGACATGTATCACCACTCATCAATATACAGGGTGTCTCATAGCTAGTAGTAAAAACTTTGGGGGAGTCTTCTTCATTCAATGAATAGAAAACATTATTTATACTTAGGTGAAATGTCAACAGTTATGGAGATAAGCAATATCAAATTTTGAATTTTTTTCCAACACTTCTGACTTATTTTTTGTAAAATGTTGGGAGTATCACTACAGTAACTTATATAAAATGTTATAAATTTATTCCTACAATAAAAAAGGTTTTTAAATTTATGTAAGGTTTTAATAATTTTATTTAACTTGCATCAAAGTGAATAAATTTTTAATATAGTTACTGTGTTGATAGCCCAAAGTTTTACTGAAAATAAGTCAAAATTATTGAGAGAGAAAAATGCAAACTTTGTCGAGTTTTCACCCAAAGTGTAAAGAATATTTTCTATTCAAAATTGCTTGAAGAAGACTCCTCGAAGTTTTTGCTATTAGCTAATATGTCCAACTTGGCCCCACCCAAAATATTCACTGATCACATGATCTCCACGCTATTTATCATTGGCCGGCGACTTATACGGGTGGCACTATTTTTAAACATTTTAGTTTACCTATATGTATTTTTTTTTAAATATATTTATCATGAAAAATATGAAAATTATTTGAACAAAATATACAAATACAGAAGTAAAATAAAAAAGTATTAAAAATAAAATCCTTTTTTCATCTAAATTGTAAATAATCAATACTATATACGAAATGTGGGCCGAAACAAAGGCAATATTATCAAAAGAATTCAACGCAGTCATCGAGGATTACTAATTTATAATGAACTAAATTCGAGATTTTGTAGGAAACATGATTTTGGAAGGGATAAATACATAAAATCTAGAATTCACTATATTTTAAATTAACAAACCTCGGTGAGTGTATTCAAAACATTAATTTTTTTCAATATTGCTGCCTTTGCTTTTGTACGCCACAAATAGTAATTAATGTTACCAAATAAAAAATAAGTTAACAGATAATAATTTACACATACACAATATAATAGTATATAAATCAGAAATGATTCAGTTTCAATTTACTGTTCATTTTTTAATTATATATTAGATTTTAGATATAATTCAAAAATTAACGGTAAATTGTTTATTATTATCAAAATGAAAAAATTAACTTATGTTTTGAAGTTAGATTAAAAAAAAAAGCATAAAATATAAAAAACTACACAGCCTTTTTCCCATCCAATATTATAAAACAAATGGAATCAAGATAAAATTTTTTTTTTATTCAAACTGAAGCTTACAATGCACGAAAAATGAGTATTTATAAAACAGCAGGATTGAAATCCTTCAAATCCCCTGGAATACGGAACATTGGAGTGAAGGGCGCCTGTGAATAGGGCGGCATAAGTAAAAATACATATATATAAATGGCCGAACAATAAGTGTTATTAAATGCCATTATGATTTATCTTCGAGTTAAAATTCTCCCAGTTGGGTGGGAGTTATATTCTCCCTTCACAAGTACCGCATTTACCCCTTCTTCAAAAGGGCTGGTGACGATGTATAGTGTCAGCAGCAGCGGGCATTTCTAAGATATGGGTTTTTAGTAAAAAATCAACTGAACATTTAATATTTAAATTGTGAAAGCTAAGACGAGCATGAGACATTGTCAGATATGACCAAATTAGAGAACTCCAACGCAAACAGAAACTTGGCCCCTGAGATGCCATAGAATGAGATAGGTAGACAAGGATGAAAGGATGTATCGAGGTTACAAATTCCCTGTTGGGAGACCACATCTTAAAGATATAGGTTGTGCGGTCGGCCCATAGGTCTAAAGGATCTTTGAAGGCTATCCTAACGTAAATGATAAAATATCCTCTCTTTCCCGATTCCATACAATCTTTCGCATACACTTACGGTTAATTATTTTGAAATTACATTAACAGGAACTCATTAAAAAATCTTCTGGGAGACTTTTGGGTACATATACTTGGGGTATAAAAGCAAAGGCAGCAATATCAAAAATAAATAAGTGCAGTCATCGATGATTATTAATTTAGAATGTACTTAATTAGTTTAAAGGAAATTAGCCTATAAATTGACAGAAAACATGACTATTGAGAGAATATAAATATTCAATTTTATAATCCAGTATATTCTTAATAAGTAATCTTCGGTGACTGCACAGAAAAAAAATTTTTTGATGTGTTTCGATGATGTCCAGTAAAAAACGCGTCAGCATTTCAAATATTTTTAGAATAGTTAAATTGATTTTGGAAAATTAATGAATGATTATTTCATTGTCATCCGGAATACGCTTCTGCCGAATTTCGTAGAAATTTTTGGTCAACGAGGGCAAATATTGATTGCAAAATTTTGTGAAAGACAGACGAGTATAAAACAAGTGTACAAAATACTTACATTTTTATTGAAGATAAATTATAGAAGTCTCACAGAGAAAAAGCTATTTATATATGAGAAAAGTAGATGGAAATTTCTTATACAATGGCTCAGGGCTTGAAACCTGTATGAGCTCGCATATATGGAATTGGAATTGGTGAACGTGGCATTGTGTAGAGTGATCGCTTAAGCCAGCTCATACAGATTGTTAGACCTGAGCCATTGTATAAGAGACTTCCATCCAGCTTCGTCTCTGTGAGGCTTCTACAATTTATCTTTAATTAATTAATCATCCCACTGGATGAGCAAGATGAGCAAATGATCGACAAAACATGACTTTTTGCAAACTTTGAAAGATGGTCACACAAGTCCTAGGTCAGTTTTTTGACATTATTTCACATTTTTATATATAACTCTGTTGAATCTAACTAACAAACCATCCAGCTATTTCTCCGCAGGGATAGACAAAGAGGATAGAACGCCTTCTACCCTGGCACACCAGGGCAGAAGGCTTCAACCACATTCATATGATCACTCATGCACGCTCTTCGATTGTTGAATCTTTTAAAAGAGTCGTCCTCTAAATCATTTATGTCTCAAATTACTCTACATAGTGATTAAAAGATTAATTAAAAGGATAATGGCGTCATCAAATAGTTATCGCATAATCCATATTTTTATAAACATCCGGGTCAGACCTGACTTACCATTACGGGGATGGGTTAACAGCTTATGATAGAGTTCTCTCTTTTGTTAAGAAATTAATTTGGTGGTTTCATTGTTATCACAGTGACAATTATTTTTTATCATTTCAATTTTAAAAAAAAATTAAACAAGTAAATATGTGCCTATAAAATTTGGGGATTGTCCTCGATTTCCCTCGGATTCCATCATCAGAACCTGACTTGGTGACAATGGGACACTTTCAGGAGTGTACTCTATCGAATAAAAAAAGAATTTTGAAAATCGGTCCACAATTGACAGAGAAATCGGTGAACATACATACAAAAAAAATACATACAGGAACATAGAACCTCCTCCTTTTTTGAAGTCGGTTAAAAATGACATTCATCAATTTTGATATTTCAATGGTGTACAATTATAAAGAACACCTAAGTTCCAAATTCTACTAAATGCAAAGATACCTACAGCCAGGGGCGTGCAGTGAGAACAAGAAACATGACGTTTATTCAACACTAGGTTTACGGCACCCGCCAAATTGACAGATTTCCGATTGACTTTGTAAATTTTACTAAACAGGCAGTTATTCTTTCTGATTTTTTTAAATGAGTTTTTATAATGGTTCAGTGCGAATATATTTACTGTTTTATTTCATTCGGAAACCTCTTATTTTTAATAATCTTGTTGCTTTATACCTATCTCTACGGACAACCGTCAAATTGAGGGATTTGGTAGTTAAAAAAATATCCCTTTTGAATTCGTCCCATTTGTGAAATTATTACTGTTGAAACAACATAATCAAATTTCCACAATTTGTGTGAAACAATCAAGAATGTCATTGATATTTAGAAAATTTTGTTTCCAACACAAATTACAAGTACCTATGGGCTGGGTAAGGCATTTGGAGCATTATGACACATGAGGCAAATGAGATAAAAAAAACACAAAAACAAAAAATGATATAAAAAAAAGTCTCTTCAGGGTTCATTTCTGGCAAAGTTGACCAAATGACAATCTTCAGTTTTAGAATTGTAGCCTGTGTAAAGACGTGTATCAAGTTTTAAAATTTTAGCAGTACGTATAAATATTTGGAAAGAAAAATCTACTTATTGTAAGAATTTTTTTCGATAATATTGTAACGAGTTGTTGGTTGACGTTTGACAGCCGAATACAAGCGAAGACGCATGCGCCCAGAGAACAGCGCAGAACATGCGCAGAACGGCGGGCCGGTGTGCTCAGTTGTTGAAATAACGAACTAACAGATAATTCGAAAGCAAAGATTTTATAAAAGTTCTTACCGCAAGTTCTTAAGTTCTTCTTAAAAAACAAAAGCGAAACGGTTCTTTGAGTTTAAAATAGTGTATTGCGTGTCCAGCGAATGTAAAATGTGACATAAAATGTTGAAGCGATAATAGAGGTTTATTTTACGAGTGATCAATTATGAAATACATTTTTCATTTGATTTCGAGCGAGCCACGACACGTAACAATATTATTTTCTAATAATTACTAAGTACTTTTGCAATAATATTTATTTTATCTTCACCCATTTTTAGTAACCATGAGTAAATCAAGAAAGTATTTGGAATTATTGAAAGAAATTTCTAACATGAATGAAGAACATTCCGGTACTAGCTCTGAAGAAAGAGCATATGAAAGTGAAAGTGAACATGAATCCAAGACATCCGAATCCGTCGACAACGAAATGACAGAAGAGTCATCAAAAGGATACATTCCAGGTCTTGGTAGAAAAAGAATGCGCAATTCCTCAAGCACAGACTCCGAGAAAGTCATCCACCTCCAAAAGCAATACAACAGAACTACTTGCTGTCGATGAAACACAATGGATGGGCTTTGAAGCAAGTGGGTCCAACGGTAGACTGCCCATTCACACAATATTCAAAGGTGTCGCAGGACCTACTGGTTATTCCAAAATAAATGTAATGTTGGGTCATATGCGAACTACCTTCGAACTAATAATTGATATGCGCATGTTAGAACATATCAAAGACTGCACAGAAATAGAAGCGCGTCGTGTTCTAAAAAGAATTGAACCATTACAATTGAAGACTTCAGTTAAATAAAACATTTAACTTGTTGAGGGCCAAAAAAACATAGATAAAAGTAAATCACCAAGGCCAAAGATTTTCTGAATTTTTTGTGATTTTTCTTTTTACGAAAAAACCATGAAAACATGCGTATATTTAAAAAAAACACACACACACATTCATATTATTTTATCGTAATTGTCGTAATGCAATGATTTTTTAATCGTTTAAGTAAAAAAAATTTTTTTTTTTTCAATTCCGATAATGTTGCCAGCGCAACATTATACGAAAAATAATAATTTATCTTTATTTGTTTATTAGAGACAATACTACTATTATTATTTGATGCTAACCTAGTAATCTTCTTCTGTGTGGTATATTTTGTTGCACGGCACGGCACACGACGGGACATCACACTCATACACATAAATATGATACACTTTCACACACACACACATATTTTAAATAAACGTAACAAAATTGCGTGTATTTTTGTTAATAAATCACTGTTAGTATTCAATTGAATAATAAACCAAGAAAAACTGACAAATATCGCAAAACATATCGTATATATTTGTGTATACGTGTACAAATAAATCGAAAAATCGAAAAAAATAAATTGTATTTCCCGTGCACTTTGTGCATGACCTTGAATGATGGAATATTTGAATTTCGATTGCGCAACACGCGTTCGAGGCGCCATCTACAACTATTCTATACGATTTTGACGGCAGAAAAACTTCTGTTTTGATTGTTGATTTAAAATATAATCTGTGATGTCTTTGAGTTGAAAATAGAACGACAGGTCACCACGGGATTTCTCTACTGGGAAAAAAATCACGTTTTTCAAATTCGATACGCGGCCTTCGAGAAATAATTAATTTTGTGCCTGTCGCATATATCCGACAATGGCACTCTGGCCCCTGTCATTGTCTGTCGCACAGGTCCGACGTGGCCCATGCTCATTAATATGAAAAAACGAAGTACTTATGTGAATCCGTCAATTTTACGGGTGTCGTAGAGATAGGTATATAAAAAATGCCCGTAAACCTAGCGTTAAACATATATTTGAAGGAAAAAAAAATTTAATTAAATATTTATCTGGCAAAATATTATGTAAAACCTGAATAATATATTAATTATTATGATTGAAATATTACAAGATATATGTCCTATTTTGGTTTCTTTTATGCTTAGGAAAAGTAATACTTTTTGTTCTTACTGCACGTCCCTGCTCCAGGTATACATGTATTGTAAGCAAACTGTAAGCAGGACATGACAACAGTGTCGAGGGCCTATGTAGCTTTGATACTCCATTTGAGTGGGGTGATACTAGCATTAGAACCGTGCCTAAAGAGTTAAACAAGCGCAGAAAATATTAATTAATTTTTACAATGCTGTATTAATGAAGTGCAGTCAGTAAAGCAAGGAATGCCTGTACGATTCCTCATATGCCATTTACAAAAGTGTGACAGACACCATACTTTTTAAAATTATTTGATTATGAAATGGAAGGCGTGGCGCTGCGTAGGATATTTTCCTTTGTGCTAAATCTAAGAAATTGCAAATTACTCTAGTAAAACTTTAATTCACACACGGAAATAACCAGTTTGCTGTATTGTATGTATGTAACCAAGTATTACCCTAGTACAAAATAAAATTCTATATTCAAAAGTTCACTTTAAATTATTATTCAAAATCATAATAGATACTTTTTATGACTCGTATAATCAATATTACTTCTACCATCCACCCCCAGTAGGATGCATTTTTTCCTACGACACATTCAATTCATCTTTCAGTTCTTCTGTATCTGTTGGACTTCTTTATTTACACACAATGTGTAGTTTTAAGGATCCAGGCGTCGACCTCCCTGTGATAAATGTTCCACTTTATTGTGGTTCACCTAACTTCATTCACAATTCCCATTTGCCTTATACTTGTCTGACTTTTCTTAAATCGTGCATAGCCCACACCATCCAAGTATATTTCGATCACACACCTTCCCAACTAGATTGTGGAATCATGCTTGGTGTATAGGATGACACTGAATAACCTAAAATTATGCCAATAGCTTGGCAAGAATGACACAAGTTTAACAAGTACAATCGAATTCGGGGCTTGCAGTCGATACGGACCTGCACATATTTATTTTTTCTAGATTTTTTTTACCGTAAACCATATGCATGAAATACATTTTTCAATTGGAGACTGAAGATACTAGACATTACTTCGCTGAGGTCCGTATGAATTGAAATAATCGTTAATAATTCAAAAATAACACATGTTACGATATTTCACTCATGGTCATTTGGTTCATTTTGGTGAGACGTACTCCAAAACAAATTATTTTACCTAAACGGGAAACGGCAATCAATTAGCGTGATATAAAAAACTTAAACGAAATCAAAAACATAAAAAACTATGCGCTTAAGGCACAATCAAACGTTTTCACGATAAAATTAAACGTTTTCATTTCATTCACTCGCGACAAAACATAGTAAATCAGGGATTCTAATGACTTACTCGAAACAACGCTGTCAAGCCGCCATCATTTCGCGTACAGTGAAAGTAGAGCTTCAATAACAGAAAACTGAGCACAGATAGATGTAATTTTTCATGTCACTGTTTTATAAAATGGATATTTTTCCAGTATATTGCTCCCGCGATCGTTAATGTTTCAATTTCTAAACGAATAAGTAAAATCAGAAAACGCTTGAGCACGCCATAGAAAGATTCACAGAATATAGACCAAAATAGAATGGCAACTGTTATTTGCAAAGTGACATCTTGCGACTATGGGAGATATTATTATTTATTTATATATTTGTCCTTTTTTTCTTTATTTATTTATTTATTTCAATTAAATGAATATTTAGACCGTATTCTGAAAATAGCAATATTGCTATTTCTGTATCTTGACAGTTATTGTATAACATTATAATGCTGTTAATTTTAACGTTTTAAGTTTGACAGGTTTGAAATTAACGAATTCAAATAATCAGATAAGCTCTAAAACGTAAACAAACGCTAAGTTATTCACATATTATGAATAACTTATTTTACTTTCGTTTATTTACGTTTTAGAGCTTTCTGATTGATTGAATTCATTAATTTCAAATCTGTCAAACTTAAAATGTCAAAATTAACTGCATTACAATGTTATAAAATAACTGTCAAGATACAGAAATAGCAATATTACAATTTTCAGAATACGGCTGTTTGTTTCTGAAAATGAAAATAAGGTTTAACAATAAAAGATGGTACATTTAATTAAAAATGTATTATCCGTCAATTCTATAATAAGAGTCAGAAAAAGAATTGGCAAAGAAAACTGACAATTATTTTTAAATTAGTCAATATTGTTACAGAATATTTTTTAAATTTTACACACTACCTTTCTGTAAAAGAAAAATCTCATGTTTAGAGCAGGAATATGTTTACATAATGAACATAATTTCAGATTAAAATACATGATTTTGTTTTAAAAACAATGTTCATATTTAAAATTCATTCAATTCAAAAACATAGAATTAATATTTTTTTAAATACCAAAACTCGCAAAGAAAATAAAAATTCAATATTATATATTTTGTAATTATTAATATTTTAGAAAATAAAATGTAAAATTGATCGGTAAATAATTTACACCACAAGCTACCATTTTAATAGGTAAAGGAAATCAATGATTTGTGATGATTATACAAAATAAGATTACACTTCGTATTCATGTGGTAGTTAATTTTCATTGCCTGTTAATAATATTACTAATATTATTTAAGTGATGTGATAAAAAAATGTAACATTCAAATAATATATTTTTTAGATTCAGAATGATTGTTTTAAGTACAAATATACAAAGGAAAAATTCAACGAATATTGATTTAAAAAAAACATTGCAATAAATTCCTACCCAATTCGATATAAAATATTTGGGAGCAATTATAAATCATAAACTAAACTTTACATTGAACACAAAATATGTAACAAAAAATAGCAAAATGAATTTCACCCTTGGAAAGAATCAGAAGAGATCAAAACAGAATTGTGCAAAAATATATCATATAACGCAATAATTGTCCCCCGCATCAACTACTGCGGCAGTATACTATTTCTGGGTTGAAGAAGAATTGAAAAAATAACAATACTCGAAAAGAAAGCATTAAGAATTATACTAAAAATAAATCAATACACAAGAATTAAAGTGGTGCTAGAAAGTTTACCAATAATAGACAAATAATTAAATTTAATTCTATTTCTACTTATGTATAAAATTAATAATGGATACAACATCTTTGAAGTATTAAGAAAAAACAAACACAAACACTGCACTGCACAAGAGAAGATGAAAAGATTACATTAAAAAAAAATCACAAATTTTAATCATGCACAGTGCTATATATAAAACTACTACTACAACGAAACTATACATAAAACTACCAGGGACATTAGAGATGTAAATAATATAACAACTTTAAGAGGAAACTAAAAAATATGTGATACTTTAGTTAGAATAAAATTTTAAATAATTATATGTAATGCTGTATATATAAAGAAATATAAAATTATTATATTTCCTATTTAAAGAATAAATTTTTAAAATAATAAAAAAAGGTTAGGAATATCATCTAAATGATCAAAAGTGTGAAGATATGATAAACAGAGTACATTCTAATGGGTTGACAGTATTTTCAACGATTCTTACATACATACATTACACATACATAATAATTATTCTGTATACACAACAAAAAAAGTATTCTTTTCAATTGTCATTTTACACTTCAATGTTCAGAATAATTATTTTCAATTAAATAAGCGTATACAAGAACAGATATCAATAAGACATCATTTACAATGCATTGCAAATAATATAACCGGTCAGTAAGATCAAGCGGTTTGAAACTAAAAAAGTAGAACAAATGATTTAATATTTTTTATGCTTATAGCGTTAAAAACCACACATATTTTTTTTAAACGTCTAATGATTTCGATACTGTATTATATCTTCATCAGGACGATCGGACAATAACTTCCATAAGTTTAATTTGTAAGGAAAAAAGGCAAACAGTGTTAGTGATCGCAAAATTATACGGCTTTCTCAAAATTCACAAAGGAAACAGCCCCATCAGATCAGCAGTATCCCAATGTAATGCAGTTCCCCAACATTCAAAATAACTTCAATCATTACAAAAATATTAAATAACTCCAACGTATTTAAACCAAAGTATACAATTAAAATTTCATGTAGTCAATACCTTAAAAGATATTGAATGAAAAGTTAGTATCATTTGATAGTGCAAGATCATTCA
>JADDOH010007245.1:0-34652 GCA_016648135.1 Agrypnia vestita | reverse complement strand
GAAATCCAGTTTATTATTTAAGACAGCTCTACGCAATGCCAGATACTACCTACTTGTAGATTCTTTTACTACTTTAAAAAAAAAAATTAAAACCAGTTATTTATAAATTATTCCTTCAGGAATCTTGCATTTTGTGGTGCTGTGTTTATCCCTTTCTTCATTTTTCTTATAGTCTTTTTTTATAATATGCAATTTATGCAAACATCTAAAAAAATCTATTAATTATGTATAAACTTAATAAAAAACAAATGTATGTATAATAATTATTAATAAAATAATAATAAAATAAAAATGAAAAAGATATTTCTTTCATAATTAAACAGTATATTTTTGATCATAGACAACGTACACAGATACAATAAATGTTTATGGTTTAAAGGTTATGGCAACATTTTCTTTTGCTAGCATCCAAGAAAAGTGGTGCCACTCTTCAAAAAGTATTCGCATTAATTACTGAGTGAAAGTTCGATACGCTTGGTAGGAATTAGATCACTGCGCTATGCTCACTGACTGGGCTGACGTAACATTAAAAGTATCATAGACAACGACGAGTGCATCAAATCTGCCTGCGTTCAATTTTTTAATATGGCTACTCGAATATCAGGTACATTATGCTTACCTTCTACACACACAAACTGCTTTAATTCTGCTTGTTATCACATTTCCAACTATATCACTGAAATATTTAAACAACTGTATATATTTATTTGGTAACACTTTCAGCTAACTATTTTATATTTTATTATAGTATAGTATAAGTATTAAAATTATTGTACTGTGTAATGTTTAGTGTATTTTACAATTTTCTTTAAGCACTGTTTCCGCATTAGTTTATAGAGCACACTAAAACATTGACTACATTGCTAACAAACCTAACGTAACAAAAATTTTTCGCAGAGCGATCTCTTGGCGACGTGCAGTGAAAACATTCGATGCTTGGAAACTGTATTAGCCGGAGCATCGGAGGGGGTTTTGTCTTCAGCTCGGCGGCAAGAAATAAGAGGCAAGTCAGATTATAACATTTTCCAAGTAACATGTTTGTGCTTGTCTTGAAATTAATTTCAGAAAAATATTTATTTCATTTCAACATAAAGTCTAACACGCATGGGTAGATTAATCAAATTCAAGTGGTCACTTCTTAATCCTTCAATAACTCACCTTTATCATTTACTACGTGCCATTTAAATTTATACATACATGTTTTTGCATTTCTAGAACCCTTCGTCCACCACTTAGTTTTGCGCATGAATTTTTCCTTGCACCGTTTTATCCCTACATTCATCTTTTATTACACAGGCTTATTCTAGTTTTGCTACAGATGCTTTGAGTGATGTCTAACTCTTATTGAAAAATTCAGTCTTCATGATTTTTATGTTCATTCTATGGATATTTTGTTTTCACATTACAAAGTATGATGCATTGAAAATGCTTATCTAAATCAGTTTAAATTCTTCAGAATTCTTGGAATATCATTTAAGGTTTTAAAACCTGATAACATTATCTCTGATAAAATATTTAAGATAGGATGGTAGATTATATATTATTTAGATATTCCTAGGTAGTGGCTTAACTAAAAAAATAATTTCCTGTGCACAGTGGGAAAAATAGACTCCTGCGCATGTTTTGTATATAAGATATATTAATATTAGGTATTGTGCAGTAAATCCATTTCATAGGCAGAAAAAAAAAGTCACTTAACTCCTACGATACTTGCACTTTCTTGGAAAATAATGTGTGTTCTTAGACATTTATATGCATTCAGAACTTCCTTGTTTCGCTCTGTAACAATTTTCATTCACTTATATTTTTTTTGTAGTGTATAAATGAATTTCCTTATTTATTTATTTGTTCACTTTTTGTTTACATATTATTACAATGGCAGGTTTATTGCCAGTTGGCAATTTCTTCCAACCAACCACACCATTTAATAGAATATTTGAAATACGTTTCCGGTATAAAATGACAATCTAGCTCCATGAAAACGAAACGAGTAGGAGATGGATGGGGAAAGAAGGATTAAATTAGGTTTTGGGAAAGGTAAAATTGATTTAGTTTGTATTATGGTTATGGTCTATGATGTCTGTGCATACTTGATTCCACTTCCTCGCCGGCTGCACTTTGAATGAGGAGCTGAAGAATTCAATATTATGGATGGAGATGGGATAGTGAACTATTTTGAACGGAGTAGAACGGATAGAAAGTTGAATTTAGATTTCAGGTACTGGGGTGAGTAAGGATTGAAATAGGCATTATAAAGTAAAGACAAAATATGAATGTTATGGCATTGTCGGACTGTAAGTCAATGGAGTAAATTGCGAAAAGATGAGATGCGATCAATTTTCTTGAAGTTGAAGGGAGTGCGTTATGCAGGTGTTACAGTTTTTTTGAAATCCTCAACACTCTGCGTAATTTCTCGCTAGAGTGGATTTTAAAAATTATTAGTCCACATTATTACTGTAAAAAGTGTCAACACCATATGTGTGGCGAGGCCTTTGATCCTCCGTCTTATGTGGGTCCGATGCACCACTTTGCTTAGTTACGCTACTGTCCAGAGGTGTTTATCTATAAAAAAATATTCTGCGTCACAATGTTGCGAAGTTTCCAAGTGAAGACCTACGTTTGAAACATTTCATAATCTTATTAAAGAATTTAAATACTATGGTAAGTAATTATTATAATAATACCTATGTGAGAAGGAGAACAGTTTATTTTTATGATTTATAAATTTGTTCTTAATAAAACGCTGTAAAGGACCAAATTCACTTTCGGCTGAAATATAAGTTTAGTAAGCATTTTAGATGTTCAGATGAAGGACAAATATTAAGTTTTTTCAAATAATATTTTTTTTACAAAAAAATATTAAAGTGCACTCTCATGTAATATATGTGTTAAACAGACATTGAAAATATTATATTAAATTAGAATTAGTATTGCGAAATTACCTTTTAACGCTTTTCAATATTTAGTTGGAAGAATTTTTTCTCCTTCTTTTGAATGTTTCGAGATATTGTCTGTCAAAGACTTGAGTAAATGCTTACGTGACTAAGTGTATCTTTAAAGTTACAAAGTCTACAGAATTGCATAAAATAATTGCAGAAAAGATTTTTTGCATTTAGTATTTGAACTTTGTCAGCATCCATAATCCTGTATTTAAAATAACAAAAAATATTTTTGCAAGCTGCATTTGTGTTTTTAATAATACACAACTGTGCTGCATGACACGCAAAACAGGGCGAAGATTTCATATCCCGGAAGAGTAGACGCAAATTTAAAGATATTCTTAGTAAATAAAATAAAATAGTCAAGTATGCCAATTTTTTCTTCCGAGTATTCCGCTCTCCATCTTATGCTCTTAATGTTTTCTTTGAGTTTATGCTCTTCACAAAGAGTTCGTAAAATCTGCTACAAAATGTTTCTTTCATTTGCCAATAGATAAGTTGTGAATGAGAAGGAATTTATTACAATATAAATCACCCAGAGTATAAGTCATTGATTCAAGAAAATATCTAAACACAAAAGTCATGCTTAAATATATTTTTAATCCCTAATGCTTCTTGAATCGACTTTCTAAACATAGAATTAATTAGGCTAGACTACATCCAACGAATGTGCCAACTGTGTATATTGATAAGTAAATAAAATACTTGCCTTACCTTGTTGGCACTGGACGTTGGGAGCTAAATACATCATTTAGCTGTGATCTGGTAGAAAATACACAGTAAAATCATCAAATTGTCTATTATGTCTGTTCTGAGATTTTTTTTCAAATTAAATTTTAATATTTCAAAAACAAATTGACATCTCGAAGAAAACATAAAACCTGCGATACTTTTTAACTTGGAGCCAATCCAATTTTTTTTTA
Organism: Agrypnia vestita; assembly: GCA_016648135.1. Lineage (NCBI taxonomy): Eukaryota > Metazoa > Arthropoda > Insecta > Trichoptera > Phryganeidae > Agrypnia > Agrypnia vestita. The sequence continues at coordinate 30,790 of JADDOH010007245.1, read as the reverse complement.
AACACCTAACATAATCTCCCATAATAAATAATTGACATAATATGAATGCTGAAACAAGCGGAGAACCTACCAAGAGAAACTACTTTTGTTTAATATTTAATTATCAAGTTTTTAATGTATCTTTAAACAATTTTACTTTCTTTGGCTTTTATCTTATGAAATAATTAAAATGAATATGTTTCACAAATAAAAAATTATCTAGCTACCTCTTTCGAGCTTCACTATACTGGTTTCACGATGCATAATAATCACGTATGGAGAAAGTAAAAACAATTATTATGCTCTATGTCAGGTTGCCAAAACATTCTTGTGGCTTTTGGCCCCTGTTAGATTACACAAGACGTGTCTTCAACCATTGGTGCCAGATCGAATTATTTTAACTAATAGCTTAGAAAACTAATTTTAAACATAATTAAACCATTATTACACTATCTATTTGGTAAATATTGCTATAATATTTTAAAGATCAGTTATGTGTTGCTCTCCACCATGTCCTTAAATTTCTCAGCCCAGGAGATAATTTACTTCACACCATAAGCTCAACTACACCGGAAGACTGGTGTCCCGCTCCGTGCTCCAACTGCGCTCCTTATGTGCAAATTGGCTCACCTGCTTTGAGATAACAACTAATGAAGGCAGCTCAACGATATGCTACCGTTTTGTGCTATAAAATAAATCACACATTGTACCTCATGCTCAGATTTTTTTTGACAACGATTTTTAAATATTAGGTGATGATCAAAATATCGAATTAATCATTACATTATGTTTAAAAAAAACGACCTTTAAAGTAATTAAATTTAAACTTCAAAAAGGATATAAAATTTGCACCCTCTCAACTTGTACTAAAATATAAAATCAAATAATAAGAAATATGTTCTGTTACAAATTAATAATATACAATTTAATAATACGAATTCACCTATAAGAGTAATTTTTTTCTTTAATAGAATTATCATTGAAATTTAATGTTATGACCGTGGTTTCTTGTAAGTATAAGAGTGCGACACAGCAGAATAATTCATTTAGAATCGAGAATAATTAGTTATTGTCAAACTGTCAAATGTCAAACAAACAAAGTTATTTTAACCGGTTATTCTCGATACTATTAATTGAGATTAGTATCTGACTAGCCGTAAACCCGCGAAAAATCACAATGCTGTTGTTGTGATTCCAGCAAATTACGGACAGGCAGACGGACATTCGAATTACGGACAGTTGATTGATGATTGGTAACTGAGATATAGCCTCTCTCTAGTACCGATGGTTATCAGTCGAATTGCGAAAAATCAGTTACCAGCCATCACATCAGTCATCGATTCAATCAGATACAAATCTTAAATAATGATTATTGTGTAACCGGTTAAAATACCATCAATAAGGACCGATTGTCTGATCGGGAGCAAGAGTAATAGTTAAGAAAAAAAAACATAGATTTTTGCGTTTTCCGACAGTTAAAAGAAGCATTTTCGTAAAAATCTATGCTTTTTGCTTAACTATTATACTAAACAACCGGCACTGAGAATAATTGCGGCACACAAAAGATACTGATAATTCAATTTGAAGGCATTGCAGAAAATTGATAATGAAGATTTTGCAATCCTTTCATAAATTTTGCACAACTTAATAGTCTGAATTCCACAATGCGTTGATATTTATCTAATAAACATAAAATCACTAAGCTGGTGTAACCGCTACCGTTGCTGGCCAAATTTAGCAACATCATAATAATGTCAAATACTAACTGGAATGTCACACGATTTACGTGTTATTTCTCTACGAAACACGTATAATTATTTCGGAAATAGTAAACTCGTATTTAGTAAATACTCCGTAAAACTGTTTCTAACCGCTGGTTGTCAACACCGTCGCAATGAGTTTCCTGTCAGAAGAATTCAGTCGGTCGCTGTCGGCGGTCGTTCGCGCGAGTTGTTCGCGGGGATTTATTTTTGTGAACGCGTCATTTTCGCGCTAGGCGTTGGATAAGTTGGAAAAACAGAATATTGCGTCGATATTGTATCTAATCTCGTCTATAAACATTTATAAGTTTTGAGTTCGTATTAAATTCGATACAGTTTCGCGTTGTGCATTTGTGATAAAATTTTACAACTGCTTTTAAACAAGTTTTTATTATAAAATAAAACGAGAATTTCATGGCGGATTTTAAATATTTTGTTTAGCTTTTTTATGTTATGCCTAGTAATATCGCATAGCTAATACAGCTACTTAGTATACTTGCTTATTGAATTTTGTGTACACCATTAAAAGTAAATATTTCATATCAAACAATGCATATTTTTTTCATTAAATAACGTTGAATTCACGCTTCAAGCTATAATATAATTTGTGTCGAAATTTTGGCGCCTGACCTCACGTCGACCTCCTGTGTCGGGTTTCACGTATCAGTTGTCATTTTTGAAAAACAAAAGTAAACTGGTTTTTTTAAAAAAGAAAAACCTGTTTTCTTGACAGAAATCAAGCACATACGTGCCAAAAATATTAAAATAATTTTAATATTAGTAGGTAGGTAAATAATTCTTGTTTAATGTACTGACGTAAACAAATTAAAAGTACGGATGCAATTAAAGCTTAACGGGAATGTAAAATTAAGTGGGATGACATAATGGCAACATTCCTTTTGATCTATTTTTGAATTGTGTACATACCAGTTTGCCGCCAAAAGTGATAACTTTTGTATATCTCAGATATTTCTCGTTATATTATTATTGATAATTCGATTCGAATTGTTTTGTAACTTTTAGAGCTTATTCCGTGACGAAACTAAACGTCGAAACCTCGAAAGTCACAGTTGACGTGACTTAAAAATGTTGTCATGAAGTTCTGTAAAGTTAAGGAACTGTCCAAAAAAGTTTTGCCGAGTTGGCATTTTAATGTGTCACGATTAAAATGAGTTTTTATTTTATTTTCTAGCTGAAAAGCAATGTTCGTAATAACGGTTGTGATAAAATAGTATCGATTTGTTCGACAATAATTGGATTGAACTATATAATATTTCGTGTTGTGGAGGACCGAGAAAGTGAAACACCTGGCTTTTGGTGCACTTTACGCGTATACAAAAAAGCAGGCAGTGCTAAGGAAAAAGGCTTAATTAGTGAAGTTCACGGTGAGTGTTGGAGGTGTCAGAACTGCTCGTGACGATGACGTCAGTAGGCTCCACGCAAACCGAAGATGTGGGTGAGTAATCCGCTATAAATCGAATAACAAAACCTTGTGCATCACTAATTCTGCGCTCAGTGTACGAACGTTTCTCTTATAAAATATGCTAAATTGTTTTGCATTTATCGCGGCCATCGACAACTATTTGAAATGGACGTTGAATGACAAAGATCGCGCATGAGGTCACGCTTTGTTGATTCTCCCGCCTTTGCACGGAGCATATTTATATTGTATTTATTATAAGAACGCTTAATGCTCATTTTCGTTGTTATGCATAATTTAATATTCATGCGTGGTATTATAATAAATCTAGAAGCTATCAACCAAAACCTTTTATGGTAATTACATATCGACAAGGAAATTTCCGTGTCCCTACGTAGGTACGTACTCTATTCAAAACTTTAAATTGCAGCCATGTTGAAGAATACAACGTATTAAAAAAATGTTGTCTCTGAAATTTTGCCGTCAACTGTTGAGCTTTGTGAAACTGTGATGGAAAGGATAAAACCGTATCAATGATCTAATCCTGGTCAATTTTTCTAAATGGTATGGAACTTTGAATTTAATACAAATGAACCCTGAATACATCGACTGTAGCAAACTTAGGCCCGGTTGTTTCAAGTTAGATTAAAGTAAAAGTTCGTTTAAAGCATAGATTTTTGCGTTCTCCACCAATCAAACGATCCGTTTCCGTAAAAATCTATGCTTTAAACGAACTTTTACTCCAACTTGATACAACCGGACCTCAGCGTGCTACAGAGAAATTTTCAGAAAAGGATGCGATATTGGATGCATTATTTATTATTGTCTTTTTGAAGTATGCTTAATATAATGAAGAAAATTTCTCAAAAGCAATAAACGGTAGCATTTATCATTTTCAGACCTAGGGCTATCACGCCTAATAAGTGTACCTAAGTGTAAACAAATATTTATAGGTGGTCTCTGTTGCGCTGGTACATGTCGATTTTTTGCTTTTGGTACTGTACTGTCGACCATCGATGGTTCTGTTTCAAGTATATTTTTTTATTATTACAATGTTATACTACATCGTTTTGTTTCACCTTTAATTATTTTATGGATAGGGAGTGTAATACTAATACTAATCATATCTTAATAATAATTACTCCTTCGATGCCCTTCATCAGCTGTTAGTAAGTGAAGAAAATATTTTATTTTTTTATTTATTTATTGTTTATTTACATTTACATTAGTTAATACAAAATACTAATAACTGCCACACTAGGTAAAAACCTACTCTGTGGCAGTTATTCTCATATGGTATTTATGTAGTAGTAAAAAATGACAATTAAAGAATCTAAATCTAAAAGAAAATAAATTACTATGAAAAATGGACTAACTTGCTGGTGTCCTGGAATGGGGCTCGAACCACCGATCACGATCACTAGGCGAGCGTCATAACCACCACACCAACAAGCTACTCATAATATAATGGATAACCACCGAGAAATTTCGGAAAGTTTGAAAAATGGTTTAATTATTATATTTATTATTATCAATGTGTTAAATTTACATTACATTTAAAACAGCACACTGCGCGAGGTGTTCATAACCGATAATATGCGTGAAGTGGTCATATAACTTTGTCTCTTTCTCGCATAGATGTCGTTCATTCACTCTTTTGACGTGTATCTGCACACAACACATCCTTGAAGTGCTATCACCAAAAAATCGACCTGTAGCAATAAATGCGCGCTAGCGAGACATGCAGTATTTTCACGCTGCGTTCTCAACATGGCAGCGCGTCGTGTGCCTACCACATCCACGCACATCTTTTGTATGTTGTTCGTGCCAGCGTTTACAGTTATACCTATACGTCTGTGTTGTTGAATATAACCGTATTTATTTGCATGAAATTGAACAATTTCGACGTGAAATCGTTGTTACAGTAGCCTCCTTCGTTTGTGTGTTTTGAACTCGGGTCATTTCACGTCCGAAACGCGCACCGCCAAGGTAGAGATGTAATTCGTTCGTTTCCTCATCGCTTTATTGGTTCTGGTTTGTCCTGCCATCCGACGTTCGCGAGCAAATTGCATTTAGACCGCTGCTGGTATGATAATTAGACGTGAACCAGTTTGCGCAAGAAGCGGACATGGCGAAATATTGAAAAACGCCGCCTACGGCAACCTAATTCGGATGAAGCCATTGCGTCACGCGGTGCCTCCGCTGTATGCAGGCGCGAATTGCAGCGCCGGATATAATTATTTGAAAGTTGTCTATGTAGCGAAATTATTTTATTTAGCGCCATGGATTTTATGATAATTATAATAACAGAGATTGTCCACAATACTTTACAATTCCTGCCTAAATTGTGATTCAAAAATGTTCAAGCGACAGTGTGTATCATCATATTTATGGCGATAGGCGACTTCAAAGCTTGCTTTTTTCTCCTTTTCTTTTAACTCGTAGCGTCTGCTTGTTTGTTTGTTGAAAAAACTTTGGATCGGTTTTTAACCCTTTTCCCGTGATCCAATCGAGCTGAAACTTTGCAGTCAGACTCGTGGCGACGATAAAAATGATCTAACAAATTTTCGTTTACAAAATTAATAATTATAGTATAATTAAGGATTTTTCGAAATTTTCTATTACTCCCTTTAGAAGCGTTGCCCGACTCGAGCCCAACGCGTGGGGTAAACGCCAAACCTGTTTCAACTAGTAAATGAGAAAGGGAGTATAATAAAAACTTGGTTTCATGGGTTAGTTTTTTTTTACTATTATTTCTGACTTATTTTCTGTTAAATTTTAGACTATCATCAAACTAACTTATTAAAAGCATATTAAAAATGTATTCGCTTTAATGCAAGTTATGTATTCTCGCCGCCAAACTTCGCGTATCTTCCGCCGCGTAAAATCGGCACAGCAAATGGTCAAGTCAAATCAACCGATCATCCGCGTAGTGTGTTTGATAAGCGCGTATTGTATGGAAAGAAATGTAGCGGCGTTCCGCGACTGAAGAGACGCGACGGAAAATCCGCGTAGTGTGACGCCGGCCTAACAAGATGTCTGTAAATTATTACATCTATTAAGGTGTGTTTATAGATTATGTTAAATAAACAATAAAAAAAATTTACTAAAACCTTCTAGAAAATTGATTCATCAGTTTCAAGGTCAGAAATTATTTGGGAATGACGTAAACATTTCCGTTTTCATTTTGTTCGGAAAAAATGTTCGCGCCAAGAATGCTAAGAATTCGCACGCTTTCGGTACATCTCGCCTACCTATTGTCTTGTTTATCGTTCCAGTCGGCGTGACCTTCTTTGTACCGACGCACGTAATGGCGTGCAGTTCCAGAGCACGGCAATTTACACGCTTGCAGCCGTGTTCCAGTTATCACCATTATCGGCTCTGTTTTCTGATGTTCGCCGTCGGCTTATTCAGTAGCCAGATACAAAGGTGGCTTTATGCTCGCCATTCGTTGTAATTACTGTTGCGAAATCATTCTTGCAATTAGCGAGGAGATGGATGTATTGCTGCACTTGGCGCTCTGGAGTCACGTGATTGGTATTGGAAGACACGAGTGACTGTGATCAATAATAATACAAAAAATTGCACCATTATTCAGTTTTAAATTATCCATTATGGACTTGCGTGTGTCTTTCGCCATTGATACAAATTAGTAGTAATCGAAACCTACCGATCTCCGTGAACATTTTTCTAGCAAATCAAAGAAAACAGTTTCACAGCTTGTTTATAACATGAGTAAGCTGGTTTTTAACAGGCAATAACTTCAGATTGATAGTTGATTTGATAGTAAACTAATACTGAAAACGTAGGAATGAGCTTAGAGGATATATTGACATTCAAATGTAAAAAAGTATGGTGGTTGAGCAGGTATATTTTGATACTCAACTCAACGAATCAAATGTAGATTTAAACAATATTCCAAATTGCTGATTTAAAAGTCTAGCAGTGCCATACCAGCATCAACTGAGTTTTCCAAAGCTAAAACTCGGACAAAACTTATGTTAGCTGAAAATAGACGTATACAATACCACTATGTAAAAAATCACACTATTCATATAACCTTAGAATATTCCGTTCATAATGGGTTTTACCCTTCATTAGTGAAAAAAACATATATTTAATTCTCATTCATTGTATCTTTACTAAGTAAATAAAAATGATATGAAATTAACATAAAATAGTTCGTTGGTCTAATGGCTAAGATGTTGCTAGCCTGGTGGTCTAGTTTGTGGTGATTCGAGCCTCGTCCCAGGAGATCATCAAATTTATCCTATTTTCAGCATAAACTTTTAGCTTAGAAAATAGGAAGAATTTTAATGTACACAAACTATGTATCTGTATTTTTATTTTATATTTTGTTTTCTGACAAAAAATCATAATATTTTCAGATACTCAATCACTGTTTTCGAGCTCATCACTGCTTACAATATATACAATCTATTATTTTTTCCCGAAATCTTGCCACATCACATTGTTTCTTTGTAATCTATTGTTTTTTTTTTTTGCGATCGCGTGTTCATATTATTAATTGTAGCATTTTAACACAATTTCAACATCTTGCTCAGATTCGTTTAACTCAAATACTTCATCAATCACTTCCGAGATGTTTCCCAAGTGACCTTAGAGTACGCCCAGATTTAATACAACTTTTTGGAGCGTTTCACGGATATGTTGCCTGTTCTTGATTTCTTTGTGGTCCAATTACGTGGGTATTTTTACATCTCCGCATCCTAGTGTTCTGCATTGTGTGTTCGACTTGGCATTCGCTGCACGCCTTAATTAAGTGTGCCAGCGAACAACGAGATGGCACACACATACACCTGAGCACTTGGCTCTCCCGTGCATATTGCGAAACTGTTTGAGATAATCAAATCGCATACCGGTCGAGTATGACTTCATACCGTTCGGATCGGTGCGCGATTTTTAATTTTGTAGAGTTCCATGGATTTGAATGTTCAAATTATTTAAAGTTTATAGAGACGGAATCAGACATTCATTCACTCTCTCTATCTAATAGAAGAATTCGTTCCATTATGTTATTACCCATTACTATTTCATTACATCATTATATTCATTTTTTCCATTCTATCGCTAGTTTACTTGTCTACTATTTTTTATTTGTTATAATGTTCTTATTGTTTAATATACAGGGTTTAACAGAGCTAGTCACAATATTTTACAGGTGGATTCCTGCCTTGATTATGAGTCGAAAATGTTCAAGCAACCATGTTATGGAGTTATGCAATATCAAAATTTGCATATTTTCAATATTTCTGATTTTTTTTACAAAACGTTGAAGTATCATTACGGTAACTTATATCGATTACGAAAAATTCATTCGTTTCAATAAAAGTTAAATAAAATAATAAAAACCCTGAAAAAATACGATTGGAAGGTTTTTATCATTTTATTTGAGATATATTAAAGGAAATGAATTTTTCATATTAGATATAAGTTACTGTAATGATAGTGACGTAATGATGTTTTGCAAAAAATAAGTCATAAATATTTTTAAAAAATGCAAACTTTGATGTTGCATATCTCATTAACTATTGATATTAGGTCATGGTAGCTCGAACATTTTCGACTCATAATCAAGGCAGGAATCCACCTGTAATGTATTGTGGACTAGCTCTGTTACACCCTGTATTTCAAATTTGTTTCTGTATGAAATATGTTAGGACACAGATTATAATATATTCGACTTTGATAATTCATGCTCTTATTCATACATATCATTAACTTGTGTCTGTTTTATTTCCGAATAAATAAATAAAAAATATCGCTGATTAAACGATACCATATAGAATTGTAAACGGCTAATCTAATGTGCAAGATGCTCTTTTAGTAATTCAAGTAACAGTTGCCATTAGAATCATACCAATATTTTTTCAATACGAATACGGGATACTTATCTCCAATGACGCGATTTATTATATGGTAACATATAATAATCTTCATTTGCAAAGCATTATTGATATACATTTTCAGATTTTAAATCGAAATTCAAACTGAACATTTTATTGCGATTAACGATTATTAATTAAAACAACCTTTTTAAGTGATTTTGTACCTTTATACATTCAAGTCTTATTGCACTGTGGATATTATGAAGAGATTCGTCTAAAGCGATTTTAATATTCCGCTGGCAGATGATGCGTATACCAAATGCATGTCGACTAAAATATAGTTGATGATTTGAATAAATATTTGATGACGTCATGCATAAAATTTACGGGCACGTGGTGCCTGTTATTGCACAAAATAAAATAAAATATGTTAATGAATTCAACTTGTCCTGAAATGACTTTGGATTGCGACCCAGATTTAAATCGTATTCTTCTCATATTTAAGAAAAAATTAGGTCCTATTGTGTCCTCCAATTAATGTTCGATTCATTAGATGTCCCACCCATAAAATGATACAGATACATCTGGGACCCACCTTAGAAATAAGTCACTGTCCAAAGCCGTTCAGACAATACTGGTCGTGTACCAATCACTTTGTAGTAAATGTTTGATAATATTTATAGTGGTGCTCGTTAGAAGACAGTAAATAAAATGAAACGTTCAGTTCATAGAAATTACACTCTGGTCATTGAAAAAAGTAAGTATATTTTGTCAGGTATCGACCGTTTTTTATTACGTAATGACCTATTTCGATTTACACAAGTTAACTGATTTCCGCTATCAGTGTGAGTGTGCGTACACGTATACGTAACCATATATGTGTAGGGCTTTTAAGCTTTTGGCAATAGTCAAAGACCAAAATATAACGTTGATTGACTTCGCTTAATGGCGGTCTGTGGTCGACAGCCGCTAATTTCAATTTTAAAATTACTTTGTTGATCAGGACACTAACAAATTTATATACATATACATACATGTATGCATGATCTACGTGTGATAGATTCATATCTAATAATTTCACGTGTTTCTACCAACAGGATCCAACTCAGCAAATGAAAATGAGTTATATATAATACGTACATATGTATATCAACGAGAAGAGGAAATAGTTCTCTGTATTCTACAGAAAAGATCGATGTTGTACGTTTTATTAGTAAAATACGGATGTTTTTAATATTACTGACGTCTTTTGATGTGTTTTATACTTTATAAAAAAATATTCGTGATTCTTGAGACGTAACGTGAATTGACTGGCAATAATTCTATTAATGGCGATTCCGATGAATTTTCAGGAAGTCCTGATTTGAAAACTGGTGCTTCAGAGAGCATCAGCGATAGTTGATTATGTATTTATTATTTAAACCCACAATTCCATAAGAATATATTGTTTTTTAAAATTATTTTAATACTTAAAAAATGTTTTAAAAGTAGTGTTTCCATTTTATTAAAAATATTATTATGTGTCATTTATCCTACATCTAATAATATTGTTATAAAGATCCAACTTATAATTTTGTTAAAAAGATCCGCTCTCTATTTTGCTAATAAATTTTTTAGTTTTAGTTACCTTTATACAACACATATTTTATGACTTAACTGAAACATTAATAAAGCAACCTAAAAACTGAATTATTTTGAAATAGTTTAGATCTTTGTAGAAAAGATGTCCGATTTATCATGCATGTCTATTTTCAAAACATAGATGCAGTCATATTTCCCATTGTTATTACTTTCAACAAATAACTATTATAACCAAACAACGTTAATAACAGTTCGCAGATAAGATAAAATTAACTGCATTCGTTGCAGTGGACGTTATCTTATGTGCTATGGTTTTAACTCCGTTGTATTGTTATTTATGCCGGTGTTTACTTACCTTGATTCAATTGACCTCTAAGTGGGATATTAAGTGTTCTGGTTGTTTCCTTTGTACTGATAACTCTGGCAATATAATGTCGCTTTAAATTTCGCATTAACTGGTTTTTGCCATATTATTTATTATCACTTAAAGCTCAGATGTACGAGATATACTCTGATATCTCTATAATATAAACTAGTAGTGAAAATAAAATAATTTTAATAACTCAAGTAGAGATGACATAGTAAATGTAATTAAATATTTTTAATATTCTAATAATTTTAATAATGTTAATGATGTCAGCTTTTCGTTGAAAACGCAGAGAAACCTTTTAAAAAACTGACACTGTCGATAGAACTGATATTATTTTCGTCATTGCATTTAAAAATTGGCCCGTGGCGGCCTACAATTATTTTTGGCTACTTCTCAATTTGATTCTCGTTTATATTATATTTGTAATATTCCAGATTCTTCATTTTTGAAGAATGACGGCGATATAACGGTGAATTGGAATACTCTCTTAATAAATTATTCAATTGACGTATGCCGCTAGCGCAATATCCAGCACTTTTCTCTTCCGGTCATACCGCACGCACGGCGAAGTTTCTGCATTCATTTCCTGAACGCGCAGGAAATTTAAAAAAAATGTATCAGGCGCTGTGTTGGAGATATTCCCGCGCGGTATTATCGAAAGTTGCGAACCTCTTTAACACTTGCCATACCGTAATACGAAGTACCCGATAATAAGTTACCGTTAGAAGTTTTTAGCATTTTTATTTAAATAAGAATAATATGCTGTTACCACTTAGATGGCTTCAGAATGGGCGATTTCGTAAATTTTACGAGAAGTAGCTTGTTGGTCTTGTGGTTAGGACTCTCGCCTCGTGATCCAAAGGTCGCAGGTTCGAATCTCACTCCAGACAAGCAAGTTAGTCCTATTTTCATAGCACAAGCGTTTAGCTTAATTTGAAAATAGTAAGAATATTGATGTGACACGAACTCCGTGTTCGCATCTCTATTTAAAAAATTTTTATTGAGAATCAAAGATCAAATATATTAAATATATTAATATCTATAATTATAGCAATCATCAAGCCTCATCCAAAAGAACCTTCCTCTTTATCTCTCTTAATTTAATAAGTGAAAGAAAAATAAAATAATTGCATTAATATGTTTGTTATTCTTTGCACTGTGAGATTAATGTGTGATCTCTTCAAGAATAATTATTTTTACTGTGATTTGTTTTACTTAATTGTTTTTCACTGATAAATTTCTAGGTATATTTTTAATTTAATATTTAGCTAAAATATGAATCATAAATTGAAACGTAATTATAATCTTAAATAATTATAATTATATTTATGTAATTAAAATCTTCGACTGAATCGATAATTTTTGTGGTAAACAAGAAATAGCTTCAATAATTAATTAAATTGTTACATACTTATTTTTAAACATCTTTATCAAACTTAATACGCAATATAGGCAATAAAGAATTTAATTTGTCATCTCCTAGAGAGTTATGTAAATAAAAAATCTATTTTTTAGCCAATTTTAAACAAATTTTTATTTCAAAACGATATTTGAGATTTCCGCTTTACCTGTAAATTTTCTTGTTTAAATCTACTCCGACGCTTGCATTGCAAGTTTGTTTATTTTTAACTTTCATTCAAAATATTTGTTCAGTGAAAGTGGTCCTTTTGATTCGATGACTTTGTAGAGGTAAAAGTAACAAGAGAATAAATCGTATTCAATTGAACTTCGGTGATTCCATTCCGAGATAAAAATGTAAGTGTCTTTCTTATTCGTGTTTTTTTTTTATTTTCATTCTTCCCGAAAAGGATTGTTGGTACCTACGTGTCAGAGATTCTAAAGATTGTACCGGAGAATGATTCCAATGGGAATAAATGTTTATCACTAATTCGAAATAGAAAGTGTCTATGCCTGTCACAGACAGCCAAAATTCTCATTTTCTCAAATGAGATAAACTTGGAAGATAGGCGAGAAGGAGCGCGCACTCTGTGGTCAGGGCGCGACCTTTTCTTCTATTAGACCGCAACAATTAATTTTTAATATCAAGAAAGCCTAATCAAACTTTCGCATTTATAATGATTATAATTAGCGATTATTCCCAGCGTCTCAAATCATCTGGCTCTGTTTAAGTATCGTCGGCCTCCGGTCTATACGGTTGAAACACGTTTTTATTGCCGGCATCATTAAGGAATCGAAATTAATTCGACACGACAGATGTTTAATTTCTCTTTTAATGTATTTCGTCAGATTTCACATTTTCTTAATTGAATTTATTTTCGGTAATAATAAATTGCGTGTAATATCTACAGAGCGCCTACGCGGGAGATTGAAAGTTTCTTAGATTTTTTTCCTTTCGGCTGCTTTTAAGGCGTCACATTTTTTTCATAGCTTCTTTGCTTCCATATATTTTAATACACATCAAACGACACAAACTAAATTATTTAATCAATTAATAAATTAGCAAACCAATGTTTTAGAAATGATGAAAGCTCCACTTTGTGAGCAATTTATGTTTATGTATTAAGAGACTGTTTTTAAAAAATATATACATTTTTCTGAGTTATTTTTTAACCCCTTTTATGAAGTTGTTAACTTTTAAATTTCTGTAAATTAAAGAACGGTTTTTATTATTTTAAATTGAAAACTAAAAAAATTCAATTCTTAAGTCAATATTCCTGATTTTAACTATTTAATCAAGACACAACGTATTGTGTCTTTTAAATACGTTGCGACTGTAGATATAATTGTAAGAAAACCAAATGAACAATTTGAAAACAATTTTTATTAATAATATATTAATTTTCAAATTTCAATAATACTATGTAATATTAATTAAATAAAACATGTCTGTATCAATTTTCTTTTTTCCAGAACGTCGTTGGTTTGGTAATTTATCAATTGATTAAATTATAAATTAGTGTCTTTAGAATGATATATATTTAAAACATATAGAACCTAATAAATAAAATGCAAGAGAAGCTGTGAGAGAATATTGTGAATTTCGCTCGCTTCGCCAGGCGATCGCCTTAAGGCTGGCATATAAATAATGTTCATTAAAACTTTGCGCCGCCTAGGACACTAAAAACGGACACTAAGTTTTTCGGCCGCGGCCTGTCGATTAATGCTTATATTTTCTTAATTATTGTAAATAATGTTCAGTTTATTACTTTAATATAAGAACAAATGTTCTAAGTTATTGCCCTAAAAATTGCAGTCTAGAATATAAGTTCTGATATAAATGAATAATAAAAACCTCCATTTTTGTAAAAAAAAAACGCCGAAATATGCGTTTGCAATGAATGTCCAGCCTTAATAACAATTAATTTTATTTTGTATTCTTATATATAATTAATTTATAAATTAGTTCCGACAAATATAATAAGGCCTCTTGTATTTTATGTCGGTAGTATGTCTATACACAAATTGAAGGTCGGCAAAGGTGAACAAGTTTGAGAAGATATTTATAGGGAGATGATTAATCAACATTTGTGTAAACGGCCATATGGTAAGCTGTTTTTTTTTAAAGCGATCCTAGCGAACTAATATATACAACATTATGTACACATTGGCAGTCTGCAACTGTGGCAACACATTATGTAAACTATTTATACAGCATTAGGTATCTACTTGCAGAAATTCTCTTCTCATTCTTTATGTCTAATGCCCACTATGCCCATGAATACGAATTATTGCATCAATGAAAACGAACAAAATAAAATCATGCATGCACCAATAAAAATACCCAACGCGGTAGAACAAAATTTGAAAAAATCCCTTAAAATCATGGAATTAAAGTTCTAATTATAAGCATTACAACAAACTAAATTTAAATTTAAAACTTGTATCCATAATAATTATTAATTAATTCATAAATAAAAACTTAAACACTTTGTTTATACCACAGATAAGTTATGTACTAAAACCAACTTGACAGTACAGAACAATTAACATTAACGTGGGAGGGGTTAAAAGGGGGGCGTGGACACAAAGTAATTAAATGGCAGTAGACAATAATGTGGTTTCATTCTAAAAGTATTTATGAAAAATAAAATGGAAAAATATTCAAGATAGGATAAGTTGTAAAATTAATTTGATTATTGATAATATTTAGGTTTTGGTTAACATTTTTCCTTATTTCAAGATTTTCAAGATTATCTAATTGAAAACCATTAGAATCAATATGTGATAATTTAACACCAGTATTTACATCAAAAGAATGATTAAATTCGATTAAATGATTAGAGAATTTCTATTAATGTATGTAATATAAATGCTATATAAAAGTAGTCACAATCTTTACAATTTAGTTGGTAAATACCTGATTTTTACATATATATGTTTTTATTTTTATTATTAAGAACAAATTTCTTTAATTTATAATTGGTATAAAATGTTGGCAAGATAGTAATGGGGATTTTTTTACGTATTAAATTAGCAGTTTAGTTATTAACAAATATAATATTTTTCCATTGCTTCCCGATGTCTTAATTAATTAATACGCTGGCTTATTTTAATTTCGAGAGGAAATAAAAATCGCTTCTTCACAACATTCATTTTCTTGACAATAATCTGAACCCTCAGAACACAAAATATTATTATCAATAATTTGTATATGATAATTCTTTATATGCATATTTTGAAAAAAAATCTAAAAAACAAATTATAATATACAATTGTGATATAAATATTACGAGGTACACATTTTATTCCATATAAATTTTACTTACGTAAAGTTTATTTCAATGTACTGATCGCAGGCCGCTGCTATGTACGATCCTGACGTGGCTAAATAATTTGCATTGCCATAAGCGTCCAATAAATACTACTTGTCATGAAAATAACGCGAACTAATAAGTTTAGTATGTTAATAATAAGTAAAAATAAATATGACTAATACAACACCTATTGACAGAACAAGCAAGTTTTGACTTGTTTTTTTTAAATGTATTCAAGTGTCTCGTCAATAATAAATTCGTTTAACGAATTTTAACGAACTTAAAGCCTTCTGTTCCCTTCCGTGTTAGAATTGGAGAAATCCAAAAAAGCGATTCTTTACTTATGTAATCCACAATGTTAAAAACCGAAATAGCTAAATGGTTCGATCTCTTTGTTGAGTGTACATGGCAGCTAGAATTTTTAACATATTTTAATAACTCAAGTCCTTATTACAGTGAGAAAATGGCACGTTGAATTGTATACTTATCTAAAAGTTACCGATCTACCTGCCTAGTTTTCATGTGGAATGGTAATTGTTATATTATCAAAACCGTATTATAACTATATTATAAATAAATACATTTAAAATATAAATACAACATTTAAAAATGATACGCTCATCACAACATCGTAATGACGTTTCTATTTTTTTACTCAAGATATTATTTTGTACGTTTTGACCATTTTCTCTAATTTTCCTGGAAACAATTTTTAATTTCTCCGCTTCTAGTAATTTTTTCTTGACTATTAATTAGTCGCGCACTTAGGGCGCTTTATTAATTAATCTACAGGTAGGTACCACCACTTCTGCAGATGTTTTTGAATAGCTGAGATGCTGATTGACAAAGGAGTTTTATGTTTCTCCTTTCTCTTCCAGTTAGTATACTAATCAGGGGTTTAAAAAAAGGTGTTTTAAAAATTATTTATTAACCATATTAAGTACCTTTTTTTAAATTTTTATTTATTTATTATTATTATTATTATTATTATTTTTTACATCTCTGACCCACAAAACATCACATTGATATTTGTCTGTAGGTGCATCAATACATATATATAAATAAATTGTATTTGCCAGAAATACATTCATATTAATTAATTACAATAGATCTTATAAACTCAAATACAAATCTACAATACTATACAACAAATACAAGAAAAAATACAAATATTACCAAAATCAAAATAAGTCTCTTTTATTTAATAACATATTCATTAATTCTGTATTTTGCCCTTTTTTATTAATATCCATTTTGACACGACATGGGATTTTATTAAATATTTTTGGTATGACATATTTTAATGTTCTTTGTCCATATTTATTTATGACCTTTGGTATTCGTAGTCCTTCTTTAACCGTAAATCTGGTACTATGTTTATGAATCAATCTATGCTTATATGTCCCATCTTCATGATATCGTGTAATTAGTTTGTACCACAAGATAGCATTAATTGGCATAGAGCCTTGTTTCTTGAAGAGTTCCTGTATATCCTTAAAAGGTATATATCTCAAAAATCTGTACATTTTTTTTATAATTTTTTTTATTAATAAATGGATGAGATGTACATATTTTCCCAGACTTTGAAAAAACAGGTTTTGCGGTGATCACTCCTGTTCGGATTCGGATTCTTTGAAATAAAAAAAATGATATGGGTTATTATTACTTATCATATACACGAGTACTTGATCGAAAAATTTCGAAAAATATCGATTTGCTAAATATTGGCAAAGGTTCAAAGCGAAAATGTCTACAAAATTACTCGTTTTTGTTGAATTAAAAAATGTATATTCTTAAAAAAAGAACCTCCCCAAGGTTCTTTTTACTCCCTTTCTTTTAACTCGTAGCGTCTGCTTGTCTGACGAATTTTTTTGGATCGATTTTTAACCCTTTTACCGTGATCAAATCGAGCTGAAACTTTGCAGGCAGACTCGTGGCGACGATAGAAATGATCTAACAAATTTTCGTTTTAAAAAAATTAATAATTATAGTATAATTTTGGATTTTTACAAATTTTACTTGTTTTTTCAAATTGGAATCATACTATATTAGTAATTATATAATGACGCGTGTATAGACACGAAACCCGATTCAAAGCAAAAGGGAGTATTGTAAAAACTTGTTTTTTATGGATTAGTTTTTTTTAGACTAGCTTTTCTGCTCTAGAAAACATTAAAATTAGAAAAAAAACTCAATCGGATAGTTTTCGAGATAATTTGGTTACCGATCTGGAAAATATGATTTTGAGAAAAACGCGTTTAAAGATTACATTGCGATAAAATGCTTCTATAAAATTATTTGAATTTCGTTAATGATTGCAGTATTGACTTAAAATTTTCAGGGAATATTCTAGAAAGGTAATTATTTTAGATACTAAAAAGAACGACTGTTTTCTACTGGCTAGGTGTGTCTCCTTAGAGATCTCCTTAGAGAGTTAACTCCGCATGTCTATTTATTTCAGTTCAAAGTCGTATTCTAGCACGATACCTAATACATATTTATATCGTTCATTCGTTCATTGTCACGTAGTCGCCGTGTCAGGTTACGCAGTGTGGACACATCGGGTCAACTGCGAGGCCAACTGACCGTAATAGGTTCACGTCCATATTTGTACATTCTCGGTGAAGGCGCATGAATGCATTTGTAAATCGAATCGACCGGACAATGTAATAAAAAAGCTGCTGGAAGTAGTGATGCATATTTTTTACTGTACCTACCCGCCACATACCTGTCTATCAATAGTGTAGGTACAGTCTACAGATTGAATTACTTTTATATTAACACAGGACTGTTTTTTCTTCTGTCCTGGAAGTAAAAAATACGCCTTTATTTATAATAATCACATTCTCAGAGACGTTGAACGATTTTTTCTTCTCATATATAATTAGATACTTCCTTGTGACTTTTTCTTGTTTTATTATTATAAAACCTCGACAAAATTTCCGAAACTATAAAAATAATAGTGATGCAACGAATACGAATACGAATATTCGTATTCGCCGAATATCATCACAAATATTAAAGACAAATTATTTATAACTGAACGCAACGCAAATTACGGTTTAGTTGTGCACCGAGTATCCGAACACACCTACGCACTCTATTATCGGGGATTCCCCTAACATTGAATGAATGGAATTGTTGAGTTCTCAAGTTGTCAATTGTTACTTGTTTCGCAGCATAACATGTTTGTTTTTTTATTTGTTTTGTAATACATATTGTTCGTTCCATTTTATTTCCGTTATGTGTAAAAGTGTTAATAATAATTAACTTATAAAATAATTTCAAATTAAATCTAATAACATGACCTCTTGTAAGCGTGAAAATGTGATATTTATTTTCGAACGCTGGGAATGTACAAATGGATAAAATAAATGTTGTGCTTTTTGAACAAAAATTATCCGGTGGTAAATTTTAATTATTAAATCTCTTAGTAAAAAAAGAACAGTGGTGTATTATTTATCTTGTTTATGTATCTTGTTGAATTATTCGTATTCGTATTCGCCGAATAGTAGGCTTGACATTCGTATTCGTGAAAGTAGTATTCGTTGCATCACTAAAAAATAATAATAGAATCGTATTTATTTTAATAGATTAAAAAATGAATATGAAATTACGTATCCTGATAACTTCATACATTCAGCTTTCATTCATTCTGCTGCCTTGACCGTGCTATATGCAATTGCTCTGTGCGTAGTTATCTCATCACCAAAATTACAAATATGCTTTTGTGTAAGCCTGGATACGTAGCGTTTTGGCTTTGTTCATTTTGATAAAATACCGTTCGACCAGTTGCTTATTTTTAGAATATGACTTCACTTTTCGTCTTCCATAATTACTGTGTTAACAGGTTAATGGATTGAGATCTTAGTTAATTAGTATACCGTTAACTAAAACGCTCTTCGAGCAACACGTTGTCAAAACATATCACAACATTATTTTAGGTGTTATATGTAGGTTTATTATTTAATTTGCAATTTCTTATTAGTTATTAGCTAGAATAAAAGATATAATATTTATACACACAAAAAACATGGTCATTTGAAATCGGTAACTCATAAATTGTTATAATGTCTGTCGCGGGTGTCTGGATTTAGATATTATAAAAAACAGATTTCTGAATCTAGTTCGTTCAAAGCTACGCTAAACATATTATTTATTTGATTGAAGATAATTCCAGATTTAGAATTACTAATTTCTGAACGGTGTACAGTTTAATATTTTAACCGAAGGCTTTTACATGTTTATTTTATATTTACCTCATCATACGGGAGATGTTATCTTCTTGTCGGTTTAAGATATCGCGTAGAAGAAAGCAAGAGAAAAGTGTTTAGGAATGCAGGGAAAACCTGTATTCCTAAACACTTTCTTCAGTTATTTCCTCAGGAATTATCAAGGTGTTGTAAATATGTATCTTGATAAACATTTTGCCTATTTTACACCTTGCATTGAAGAATTTTCTTTTATTTTAACGAAAATAATTATTGTTTTGGGATTATTAATTTAACAGCTCTATTTGTGTTCATATATCACTCGCAGTCTGTTAAATCAAAGGAATTAGTAACGATCCTAAAGATTATTTTATTTGGTAACTCAAACAGCTTCTCGGTAGTAATAGTGATAAACTACAATACGAGAACAACAATAGAACAATTACATGATTCCTCTTAATCACCGTGTACTGGTTAGAAAGATAATTATATACATAATAAGATTAATAAACAGATATGTGAAATAAAGGTGAAAAGTATAACCTTTAAAAGGCTGATAATTACAGATAGATAGAATGGGAATGGATCTATGTGTGTTAATAATATATAAATAAACGTTAGAGTTATACTGGCGTTTTCGAGGTTTGATTCAATCGCAGTTTTTACGAAAAAATCAAGATCTTAAATTTTTTTGATAATATACTTGTTGAAGTGCAGGGAGGTTCTGTAGTAAAAGTAGTTCTGTTTAGAGCCGATTGTATGAACTCAACTAGAAAAATCTCGTTTTTAAGACGGTGTGCGTGCGCACTGCATGTGATTTTTGACATGTGTCATAAAAATCGTTTTTATTCCATGTTTCCTCATTTTAGCGTCGGAATGTACAATATTATGTAGGTGCCGCAGATTTTTCTTACGATCAACTGATTCTATATCTTAGAGGAAATGTAATTTACTTCAAACAATAGTTTTTTGTCGGAATATATGGATTTTGCCGCAACTCTTTTAACTCTTGCGGTTAGACATTGTTGACAATATATTTGTTTTTTGCATCTCATTGTGCATCGGGTTTTGATATCCTTACGTTTATGCGCCACAGGATAGATTAAAAGGTGGGCAGGCGGTGTATAGTGCTGTTCCTTGGATTGTAGATAGTAAGCTGTTACCGGAACTTTAATGTCGAAATATTGAATAAAAACGATCCTGATGACCTGCGCACTGGCTAAACGGGATTTTCGGTTTAAACCAACTATAATCCAAGTTGATAAAACCGGCTCCTTAATATTTGTGTTGCAGCGTAAAAACCGGCCCTCGCAGCGCAATGGGAATGATACTGGCTTCCCATACCGAGGGTTCCGGGTTCGATTCCCGATTCACAATTTTACTCAAGCTTGGGTGTTTTGTGATGTATTTCGCTTCTGTAATTGGGCCTCCTGGCCTGTTGAAGCGTAAAAAAAATAATAGCTAGTTCTATAAACGTGGGTGAGTTATATTGATGGAATAGGTTTTCATTTCGTCGTAGGTCCTCGGGTGGAAAAAAAAATGCAATTTTCTATCGGCTCTCGTAAAACTGCACGCACCGGCGGAATCTGTCGCACGCGTCCGTTACGGAGGTTTTTTTTCACTTTTGTGCATCGGAGAAATCGTAACATGGACGGGAAATTCAGGTTATAGACCGCGGCGGATCAAATAAACGGTTATCAATAGCAATTATGACGATCCCATATTTATATTTCACAGCTCTCTATTTAGGTTTCTTCGTCGCTGTCGGTGCGAGCCTTCCATCTCACTGCTATTAGCGGATCAGTCGTAACGTGGAATTAGATTCAATTTCGAGGTCGTGCTAAATATTGTCATCAGCCAACAGGAGAGATTTATGGTGGAAAAGTAACTCTAGACTCGATAGTTAACTCGACTATTTAATAATGGATTTTATGAACGAAAAACGGCACATTATTAAGTTGTTAATGCTCTGTAATATCAATGATAAGTATACAAGTATAAAAGCCAAGCCAGCAATGTCCAAAAAATGAAGAAAAAAGTTTTAAATGCAGTCACCGAGGATTACTAATTTAGAATGTACTAAAATCGAGATTATATAGGAATTATAGTTCTATTCCTTGCAAAATCTTGTTTCCAAATCACCGTTAAAAGCAAAGGCAACGATATCCACGTCAAACAATAAACCCCAAAGGATGTCACTCGACAAAATGGCCGCTTCATACAAAACTAAATTGAGAATCCAGATCGATATTAGACTGAAACATTATAGCAAAGACAGCAATATCCAATTATGTAAATAGAAAAGGCAGCATTGTCCACTATCTGGTAGCAAATACAGCAATATCCATATTTAAAAGTTAAATATTTATTTATACAGGTATACAAAAGGAAAACTGAGATGTCAATTGTTTTTAAAAACTTATTTATTATTGGATATTGCTGTCTTTGCTTTTTTACCCCTCATATAGTAAACGCCCATCTTCCTAAAATAGAACAGTTTAATTGATTTTAAAAATTAAAAAAATGAGTGTTTGGAAGAGAATTCTTATACATAATTGGGGGTATTCTTTCATTAATAATAATTAGGAATATTCTCTTGTTTTCACGGCTATATATACGATTGCTTTTATTGACCTTTGTTTTTTCTTTACTAATGATTCTAGGCAACTGCCTAGGATTCTAATTTATTTCTATTTTATCGGGATTTATGCTTTCGACATATCGTAAATTTGTCACAAATATTGTTTTATCGATAGAGTAAACGAAGGGATTGTTGGGGTTGATTGTAAACGAGGGAAGATTGCCAAAATGCGAAGGGGCTGTGGACGCCTTACGATATTTTTACTCTATTGTATAAAGGGCATTAGGTAACGCAGAATCTCGTTGCCTACGTCATAGCCCAGTAATTATAGCCTAGCAAGATTAAACGCGTCTAATCATTACATATAACATCGGTGTGGCCCCAAGTACATAACTCACCTAGGCACTTTATTCATGTTTCGTCATGATCCCTGACATCATTTGTATTTTTGTATTTTTCTTCATCTCTATACAAGCAATATTTTTTTTTTTAACTTTCACACGAAACAAACACATTGTGGTGAGACATGATAGCGTTAAATAAAATATCACTTTGTCGCGCAGTCCAATTCTAGATATGTTCCGCTTCCAATACTCTACACCTACCCTGTACACCCTCTCTCACCTAATAACTCCTACTAAAGTTGACGTTCTGTCTCTTCCTCCCCTTAATGCTTTCTTGACTGTTTGTAATTCTGTTTTTAATTAGTATATATTTAACCCTGATGAACGCTCAGCTGTGAGCCGAAACTAGTCGGTAATTACTCAAAAAAGTGGCGTCAAACAAAGTGATATTTAAAGATTTTTTTTTGAATTCATGTAAATAGATGTTTGTGACGTTCTTATAAATAAATCTTAGATTACCTACCAATAACTCTCTAAGATACTAGTTATGAAAGCATTTTGCTTATGTACACTGAATTCACGCTTTCTCATTTTTAAACGTATTATAATTTGTGATTAAAATAAAAATTAAAGCATATTTAGTAATCAGATCTAAATATCTTCCTTTCTTACATTTCTAGATCCTACCTTTTCCATATTCCCTGCCCTCACCACATTTTAAACGTAGGAAATCGACGTATTATAATTTCGACACCTTTTTTATGTTTAAATTATTCTGTAAATGAAATTTTTCTGTATAATCATTATGAGAAGTTATTCCAACTTATTCATCTATTACGAAATATACGTAATTTAAATAGCGATATCAGTCCGCCGATGTCAGCGATAATTGGAAAGGTTAGCTCACGATTGCAGGCATGACTTAAATGTTTTCATATAAAATTGCGATTACTGTGTTTTTAACAAAAATAAGTGTGCAAATATAATAATAATTTTGTCATATATTTTTATCGTCGACCATATCTCTGTGCACCGGCCTGTGTCCGGTAGGCATCTACTCACCTATAAACGTAAAATTACAAGCTGGAAAGAGTAACATCGGTGCAAAGGAAAATATTCATTCAATTTCCCACGTAAAGTCAAGAAAGCGTGCATTTGTATGCAGTTTTATGGTCCATGGCGTCACCTAGAAAGACGATACTCTTTTTATCATTTGGTCAGCGCTCGCCGCTGCACGCCACGGAAGTGATTATCGGCAAAATTTCTCTCATTTGCCGCGCCGGGAGCGACAGTTTGCTATTACTGCAAAAAGGTGATCAATTACTATTATCACTTTCACCTTTTTATAGATTCGTTTGCGTCCAAACAATTCTGTATTCTGTGGTCCAAACCCACAGCTGCTGAATAGACCTAGACTAGGAATAACTGATTGATTCGAGTCAGAAGTAGGCATTACTTTTTAAATTCGTTTGAATGTCCGCGCGCTCTGCGGAGCTCCTCAGTGATGACATGGACATGGATTAGATCATTACTATTTATTTATTATCGCTAGAGAGAAGTTACACCATAACAATTTTTTTTTCATCAGATTCCTCGCCCTCGGAAAGAAGTTTTCTCGTTTTTATTCCCGTTTTCTAACGCCTCCTCCCTCGTTTTAGATCATTTGTAAAATTCCTTGCATCTGTAAATCAAAATTTCTGTGTTGTGAAAAAAACTGAAGCACGAATTTATTTATTTAATTTATTGTTATTAACCTAACCCTTATCTGCATCCTTTAGTATTGGTTATTTGTATTAGGTACTAGTCCCAATTTAATACTGCTTGTCCGAAAAATAACACCCCAACAACGCCGCCAAATAAGAAAATTGTTTATTTTTTTACATCCTATAGTTGTTTCCATTAACCGTTAAAAATCAAAGAAGTCTTGGAAATATATATTTTTATACTATACGGATCATCTGTAAAACCTATTTTTTAATCCTGAAAAGGGAGAGTGATCTTCGCAGTACAATTTCCAAATGCAAGCAAATTAATCCTATCAGACTTATTCTTATTATATTTATAGTGATTAATTTAGTAACGTACCGTTCCGTCGGTGTTCCATCACTACCGCCTGCAGTGCAACGCCGTTTGGTGACATATTGGCAATTCGAAAATGTAAAACGTGCTATTACTGTTGTTTGTAACGCTACGTTTATAATTGAGAGTTGTAAACACTAGCAGTAACCCGTCAAAAATGACGGTACTTTTACATGCCGGTTCCTAATGAATAAGTATTTACTTATTTATAGCCGACACTCATGAAATTGCAATAACGACTTTTATCAAAATATTTGAACATTTTTTTTATATTTCCTCTGCCGGCAGTTAAATGTACTTTTCTAAACCCTGGCGATTGGGCGGAATATGAAATAGTCGCGTCTTTGCTAAGTCCTATATGTACTGTATTTTTGACTAGTAATGCAGGCTCGGCGATAGCAACATCGCTATCGTTGCCGCCTTCGGATTTTCTGGCCCGGGGTTCAAGCTTCATCTTCGGCCGTTTAATTTGTTTTTTTTAGCCGTGAATTCGAACGAAATTACGGACGTTACACGAAGTTACGGGGACAGATAGACAGACGGACAGAAAACGAAATTGTCATGTTCGATTATGTTTTAATAATTCGTAGTTTTATCCTAAACTGATTAGCTTTCGAAAGTTTCCCCTTCGTAATATTGGTTCGTTTTGTCACGGAGAAAAAAGAAGAATGTCTCTTTAGCGTTGTTTTAATTTATTTATTCAGCTGCAACGATGCGCTATAAAGCTGTAGAAAGTTAGAAAAATTACATTTTTCATTGCTTTACGTACAAATATTCACCGCGGGTACTTTATTACTGGAACGGACAGGGTTGAGCCATGTAAAAAATGAGAACATAACATGACCACTATGAGCGGCGCGTGTCCACAATAAATCAGCCGCTACATACAGAAAATTGCATTGGAGACGAGGCGTGTATGCCGCTACTGAAAATCGGGTTGCCGCTCGAAGCGCGCGCAAGTCAGTGCCCAGCGGCTGTTGCCGCGACTGGAGGGGGGCCGCGCGCGCATACTGCTTCCAACTAGCTGTAGAACAACATCGCCCGGACACTAGCCCGGAGATTGGCCCTTTGTTGAATGAATATGAAAAATGCAGCCTGTTTGGCTGCCGATGTTATTTCCAGCTACAAGTGTCGATACAAATATGTGTGGAATTTGTATATGTTATGAAAATATTTTTAAAATATGTTGATGTCTTGTAGGAAGCAGCGCTTGGCGCCCTTGTTGTATGCAATATTGTCATGTGCATTATGTTGAATCTCTGATGAGAAAAATGTATTGGAATTTTATGAATTTTTTGAATAAAATGGAAATAAATAATTTTTTATTTGGCACCTGTTGGTGCGTGGACAAAGGTTAGAAGTTTGAGCCGAAGGGATTCTTCCGCGATGTAACGCCCCAAAGTAAAGTATGTGTGTGGCACGCGGTACCCGCGATGTTCGCCAACACTAAATGGGCATGAGTGTGGCACGCAATATTCGCCAACACGGGAGACGAGTCTCGCTGCAGAGGGTCTCGTCTCTTTCCGCCGTTGAATCCGCCGACGGGCAATAAATGTTTTTTGAATATTCACAGATTTTACAAACTTACCTGACCGGCTATAACTTCTAACGCCTAGTACTCAATTCCGAGCCCCCGTCTGAGATGCGTATATGGGATACCCTCCACGGGGGCCCGAAGGCCTGCACCGGGCGCCATCGTGGAGATGGTCAGCATGAAATGAATGAGTACTGGAAGACCGTGAGAAAAATGTTGGTTTTTTCTCGATTTGGAAACGGTAGTCGCCTGTTTGCGGGCCCACGTCGCGGTAAGCTCGCGCACACGGCTCGCCGTGGAGGATATTAAAAAGTTGAATTTTTTATCAACAATCAGAGCGGCTTACCGTGGACGAATTCCTACTTATGTAGTGTCATTGCATTCCTTATCTGAATGCCTGTCTGGAGAATGTATTTTTATACATGTGGAATGATATAGGCGCGCCTGAGAGTGAAATAAAGAAATTGGTTTTTGGCGCTTTTTTGAATGCCTATAACTCAGTAAATATTTACCTGAAATATTTGGAATTACTGTTAAAATGAGCGCTTGCATGCGCAAATTACATTTGTCATAGCAAAACTTGTAAAACTGCTGTTTTTGATTTTTTATGAATTTTTGAAAATTTGAGCCGTTTGTGGCGAATTTAATTTTAGTTTTTTGGGCCTTGTATGACCCAGCCCGTCCAAATAACTGTGTTATTATCATCTGCTAGGTCTGTTATTACAAAATAACACAGTATTAGTCTCTTGGGAGCTAAAATGCATTTTTTATGAATTAATTTGTATCTGTCATATGAAATCTGCCGCGCGGTGAAATTGTGCAACCGCGAATGACGTAGTTCACCGCTCGGCCGCTGGGAGCGCTGCGGCGCCTTCCCAGAATTACGCAATCTCATTGGTTTCTGTAATATGCTATGACGCAATCTTGTGAAATTTTGAATTTTGTATAAATAAAATGCATTTTTTGAGCGGGTACCACTGATACGCCACGCGTCGGTACGAGAACCGCTATTTGGACAATCTTCTTGCTGCCTTTTCTTCCTGACCCTGCTTACCTACTTTGGACTCTGCTTTCTTGGATTTTTGTGACCACTGCTTTCTGACTTGGACTTCGCTTCGGATTTTTTCTTCGACTTTAATACGATAAAAGCACTACTTCGGCGTTTGACTTCTGGCATATCCACGGACTACGAGCTTCACTGCAAATTCTGGTGGCGATCTCTGCCCCACCAGCGAAGACTACTGAGCCGCATAAAAAAGGTGTTCCCATCCGGAACATTTTGGTCCTGTTCGAGCCGGAGATCTGAGCTTCGCTGACGACCACCATGTCTCAAGAGGGATCGAGACACTCTGTTGGGGGAGACCACGACCAGGACGAGCCTGTGGCACCGGAACGAGCCGGTTCTGAAGTGGACCGGGCCTCCACGACATCCACGGAGGACACCGTCCGCCGGCAAGCGGCGGAGATCCGACGCCAACAGCAGCTCATACGAGAACTCCAGCGAGAGCACGCGGAGGCGCTCATCCGGATCTGCTCAGCAAAGGCAGACGCATCCGAAGCTGCAAACGTGTCGCCTGCAAAGAGGCAACCGACCAGGGCGGCATCCAAGCGACCAGCCTCGGTCGCCGCTGATGATGTCACACCCAAGCGGCCGACACCAGCCGCCACCGATGACGTCACCACCCGCCGCCCACCAGTGGTCGCGACCGATGACGTCACCACTCGCTGCCTACCAGTCGTCGCAGCCGATGACGTCACCACTCGCCGCTCACCAGTTGTCGCGGCCGATGACGTCACCACCCGCCGCCCACCAGTTGCCGCGGCCGATGACGTCATGGAGGAGTACGCGATTGTGTCATCAGACCGATCTGGACAGCGGGGCCGTTGTCCAGAACCGAGCACATTCACGAGAGATTGGGTCCTGAGCCATCCGGAACAAAGACGGATGGTCAACTCACTGATTGAAGAGGCGCTCAATTCACGCCAGGCCAACAGCACTCGCTCACAACCTACTGCGGGAGAGGCGCCGGTTTCAGCAATTTTGGCGCGACAATCAGGCGTCAAAGAATTGCCGCATTTTTCTGGAGACCCCTTCGAGTGGCCGACTTTCCTGGCGCAGTATGAGCAGTCGTCAGTTTTATGTGGATTGTCGCCGCCTGAAAATATTATGCGCCTACAAACGGCGCTGAAAGGACGAGCGCGCGAAGCAGTCGCGCCGCTTCTAGTGGACCCACAGAATTTGGAGGAGATTATGCGGACACTGAAAAACCGCTTCGGCAATTCTGAGGACATTATTGATAGCATGCTGGAAAGAGTCCGCCGCCACCCACGGATCACTGAAGATTCGCCGATAGACGCGCTGACGGATTATGCTATAGCCATCAGAAATGTGGTGGCGACCGTGCATGGCTTTGACCGGAAATACCTGACGTCACCGCAGCTACTTACAGAAATGGTCGGCAAGCTTCCCATGTCGGCGAAATTAATGTGGCTGAATTCAAGGAGAGGCGGACCAACCAACATCACAATAAAGGACTTATCGGACTGGCTGGTCGACATATTGGACATGGCGCCGTACGCCGGATGTAGGCCAAAAGCGAGCCAGAAGATGACCGCCCGCCGAAGCGGTCAAGTTCACCAATTGACGGAAGACGGTGATGAAAGTAGACCGTCAACGAGCGCCGCCAGATGCTGCGCCTGCCATGTGGCAAATCACGCCCTGCTGGATTGTAGGGCGTATTGGAATAAACCTATACGGGAGAGATGGACATTGGCAAGGCGGGCCGCTGTCTGCTTTAATTGCCTGACATGGGGGCATATGTTGCCTAACTGCAAGGCCAAGCGGTGCGGCGAAAATGGATGCCGAGCACCACACCACCACTCGCTGCACTTAGAAGAAAATCGCCGCCCGCCCCATGCCGCTGTAGAACATCGATCCGGGCGCGGCGGGCGAGGCGGGCGTGGCCGCGATCAACATCGGCGAGGCGGGCGAGGCGCCCCGCGAAGCGCGCCACCGCGCGGGTCAAGCGGCGCCGCCGCGGCCGCCCCAACTAGCACCCCCGCGACGCGCCGCCGCGGCCGCCCCACCTACCACCCCCGCGACGACTGTTACGGCGCCCCGCGATAATACAGTGGGGCACGCAAAATTGGACAATGGGCGATATGCCGTACTATTAAAAGTTTTGTTGGTGACTGTGAGTGGGCCCCGAGGTCAAGTGAAAATTTACGCGCTTCTCGATGAGGGTTCGACCGTCACTCTCGTCGATGAAACAGTGGTCAGCGCCGTCGGGGCCCGCGGACCGGTGCGCGGACTTAGAATTCACGGCGCAAATGGAATGTGTTCCTCAGATGACCGGTCCCAAGATGTAAATCTCACAGTGCGGGGGAGTGAGGCTGCATATGAAATGCGGGCGAGCACAGTCAAACAGCTCGCTCTGCCCGCGCAAAAAGTGCTAAAAAAATGCGAGTGCCAAAATAAAAATAAAAATAAAAATAAAAATGAAAATGACTTAGAACGCGCGTGTGTTGGTGGAAAGTGCGCGGAGTTTAATGAAGTGGAGCCACAAATATTGATAGGCCAGGACCACGCGCATTTGATCGTCACCCGGGAGGTGACTGAAATACCTACCGGCGGATTGCGCTCCCGCACAGCCCTGGGATGGACCACACACGGCGAGCTTGGCCGCCGGCCACCCGCCGGCACCGCGACGGTTCTGGCGCTCTCCGGCGCCACGGTGCCGGCGGCCGATAACGATCTGGAGGCGCTGATAAGGGCGCATTTTGCAGTGGATTCACTGGGAATCACTGCCGCGGCCCGCGTCAATAGAGAAGACGCCCGCGCCGCCGCTATTATGAAGGCCACTACGCGGCAATTACCTACCGGGCAATGGGAAACGGGCCTTCTTTGGAAGATGGATGAAGTGAATTTACCAGACAGCCGCCAGTGCGCCGCCAACCGCCTGGCGGGGATTGAAAGAAAAATGGAAAAAGATACTGCATATGCGACGGCGTACAGGGCGAAAATATATGAATATTTTGAGAAAGATTACGCCCGCGCCTTGTCACCCGCCGAAGAAAAAGCGCTGAAATTTAAGTTTTACTTGCCGCATTTTGCAGTCTTTAACCCAAACAAGCCCGGCAAAATACGTATAGTATTTGATGCCGCGAGTAAGTGCCGAGGAATATCACTGAATGATATGCTATTGACGGGGCCGGACCTGCTGAGTTCACTTCTAGGCAGTGTGTTCCGGTTCCGGGAAGGAAAAGTGGCACTGGCAGCCGATGTAAAAGAAATGTTTTTGCGCATAAAAATCCGAGAGGCCGACCAAGCGGCGCAATTATTCTTATGGAAACAACCAGGCGAGCAG
>JADDOH010007244.1:0-80913 GCA_016648135.1 Agrypnia vestita | reverse complement strand
GAATAAGATGAACATCAAAATCATAGTTTAACACAATTCTGGAATTTTAAAAACTTATCGCGGTTCGCGTTCGAATTTGTGTGTATAGTGTCCTTGTCGTCGTGTATATTCGGGTATTGGTGCTAGTCAGAAGGTGTTAGGGGAAGTATACGCCGGGGGAAGTGCTGCAATGTAACGAGCTGGTGAGCACTAGGGATGTACCATCTATAAAGGGAAACGAGGAGTGACGGAGCGGGGGAAGTGGTGTCTCTTTTGATCTGTTGAAAGCGGAATGGGGTCGAGTAATTGACAGGCACAACGATGGGACGTTCGATTGATAATGGGAATTCGGATCTTCCCAATCAGTTGAATAAAAAAGAAGCGGTCACCTTTTCTTTCGTTTTCTCAAATTTATATTAACCGAGCGCTTTAGAGAAAAAAAAAAACAGTTGTAGTTGGGAACAAGGCGTCTTCATCACTGCGTGAACACGTGCGTTTGGGATCGTCGGGATTGCTAAACTACTTCTTTATTATGGGGAGTAGATTATTGTCTTAAGGGGTGCTATTTTAATAATTTGCGGCGAACGCGTTTTGAGAGAGGAAGTGTGGATAGAACGGACCGATTTTAGATGGGGGAAGGGTGTACAATGGTGTACCTTGTTGAGGAACACTTACATGGGGACGAAATTCTAACATGAAATCAAATTCTTTCAGAACGGGGGAAGCATAGCTATAAGCAGGATTGCTTATACAATGTTGAAGATTTTAAGATCTAGTTGAATAACGGGCGCGATCGTATGAGGCGTTCAAGTTACTTTCGATTAATTGTGGGTATTTGAGCCTTACTTGCTGTTTAAATGATGTAGATACGGATCTTGGTTTCTTATTAACTTTCTAACATGCTTGCGCGTAGGACTTAGTCAATTTAGCTAATACGTCTTACCATAGCTACTTGCAACACCTGGTTCGCGGATGAATTTTCTAAGGGTATACCAAATGATGCCAAACGAAGGAACGAAGGGGTCTAATAGCTACCTATGTTTGTGGCGACGCGTCCCAGCTCATGCGATCGTACCGCGCCGCCCCAGGGGGAAGCTGTAACGATATTGGCCTATTCAAATAGACATTGCTGAAAAATTATACGAAAATATCTATCTGCTAAAGTTTATAATAAAGAGAAGCTTCACAAACCGTTAAATACTCTATAATTAAATATTTGCCGGATAAATAAGTACGGACGAGCTTTATTATTTTTGCACGCGGGCGTGTAAAGCAGGCTTTATGTTATTTTGTTTAACGAGATTGTCCAATCACAGACGCGGGCCGTGAGCACCGAATCTAGCCTATCATGAACGTGGATTCGCGGAACGAATTCGACGAATCAGAGGCTTTCTGAGTGAGACTTGACCTTTACACGTTGGTTGGAGTCAAAAATGGCGAGAAATATGGACTATATAAGCCATACAAATTCGAGGATCGGTCTTCTTTCTTCAGCATCAACGTTGGCCGGAGGCTCTTGTGGAGAGAGGACGGAAATACCATCGGAGAGTCGCAGAGGCAGCAACACTCGAAGATACAGCTAAGCATTTTCAATATTATTTATTTCTATTGCCTTTTTCGTGTATTCAATTTAGAACTTTCTGGATCGTAACAAATATTGATACATGTTGTGGAATTGTTTTGTTACGTAATTTTGGCCTAGGGATAATTATTACTATACGCGCTTCGGATTTAATGTACAAGAAATCGTAATGTGGCGACTGTGAATTATTGCATAACGCTTATGAAATATATAATTCTGTCGCTGTTCATATGAAAAATCATTTAAATTCGATATTCATATATTACCAAAGATATAAAGGCTTTAAAATGGAATACTTTACTGACGAAGGGTGTTTCGTGTTTGTTCGTGGGTTTTAAAATTCAGTATAAATATGTATATTCAATGTCGCGAGGTTCGGAATGTGCGAGAGGTTCTTCAGGGCGGATGTATTCTTATGCTAAGAATGCTTTGTTATCTATACTGGCGATTGAATACGCGGATTTCTATATGATTTGTGTAGATCGTGCGAGGAGTTTCTTACTAATAATATATTTTAAAAATGCATCTGGATTTTATATTTGTTTTATTAAAACATGATTGTGTGGTTTATCTGAACTCGTTACATGTTTTATTGCGTCATTGGGCAACCGTTCTAAACACAATTTGTTCCTAACAAATTCTTATAAAGCGTGTTTCGAATTGTGCATGTTGTATAGAGATAGTTGATTTAGATGCGGCCGGTCTTCGGCTGGGGAACACATTTGTGTTTTCTACTGCGGTTAATTATTTTGCTATCGGCCTGTATGCGAAGGAGCTGTGCGTGGCCAGTGTCGCGAATGCTGTCTGAACTTGTTTCAACTAGTACGAGAGTTTAATTATGTGTTTTGATATCACGATTGTAAGCGTGATATAAAGTCAAATCGTGCGAGGAGTTTCTTACTAATAATATATTTTAAAAATGCATCTGGATTTTTTATTTATTTTATTAAAACATAAACATCAGCTTATTTGACTACAGAGAGGAAGGGATTGTTCACAAAGGGCATTAGATATTATCAATTTCGTATGCGATCCCAAGATGTTAGAAATATTTTAGTTAATATAATTTCTTTGAATATTTGCTGCGGAATAATATTTTATAAGAAGTTCATAACTACTTGTCAACGGACGATCTTATAAACATAGTGTATATTGCACAATATATTGAAATCAAAAATCTACGTATTTCCTAGGTGGCGGAACTCAAACATACCTGTAATTATAATTACCTTTCGATATATTGCTACGCCTTTTAATCGGTTAACCCAGCTTGGGCGAAGTGGGAAGATTAGGTCCCACACGTCAGGGCTAATAATGGGCTTCTTTTGCTTTTATTGTTTTCTGTATTCGTTATTATTTATTAGGTGGAAACGTGAGAAGATGTTTTATTTTATTCATTCAATAAACATAATATCATATTTTTACGAGTCACGATAATTATTTATATGACAAATTGTTTAATTTTATTCATTCAATATAAATAATTTCATATTTTTACGAGTCATCATAGTTATTTACTTATATGACAGATTGTTTTGTTTTATTCATTTAATATAAGTAATATCATATTTTTTACGCGTCACCGTAGTTATTTATCTATATGATTTTATTATTATTAGTGATGCAACGAATACTAATTTCACAAATTCGAGTATCAAGCCTACTATTCGGTGAATACGAATGCGAATGTTTCCACCAGGTGGCGGGACTCAAACATACTTGTAATTATAATTACATTTTGATATATTGCTACGCCTTTTAATCGGTTAATGGATAGTACATGTGTAATGTTTACGCCTGCATGTGATATCACTATGCAGCGTAGATGAACTATATTTAAGGGGTTTATGTCCTGCATGTGCTCGGCGTAGAGGGAATAGTCACATTGTTTTATTCATTCAATATTAGATATTTGAAATGTTTCTACAACATTTTCCATTATTGTGGGCAGTTCGCGGTTTGATCAGGGGTAGTTAACCTTCGGTCTTCCGTAACCGTGATAGTTTTTCATATGACATTGTTTTATTCATTCAATATTAGATATTTGAAATGTTTTCTAGAACATTATTCACTATTGTGGGCAGTTCGCGGTGTGTTCAGGGGTAGTTAACCTTCGGTCTTCCGTGATCACGTTATTTACTTATATGACAGATTGTTTTGCTTTGTTCGTTTAATATAAGTAATATCATATTTTTATGAGTTACCGTAATTATTTATCTATATGATTTTATTATTGAGAGTGATGCAACGAATACTACTTTCACGAATACGAATATCAGGCCTACTATTCGGTGAATACGAATGCGAATATTTCCACCAAGGTGGGGGAACTTGAACATACTTGTAAATATAATAACCTTGATGCAACGAATACTACCTTCATGAATACGAATATCAGGCCTACTATTCGGTGAATACGAATGCGAATATTTCCACCAAGGTGGGGGGAGAACGCAAGCATACTTGTAATTGTATTGTTTATGTCTGCTTGTGATGTCACTATACGGCGTAGATGAACTAGTTTGAAAGGGCTTATGTTCTGTATGTGCTTGGCGTAGAGGAATAGTCTTCCGTTTCTAGGATTCTATACAGGTTTACAGGTGCTGATATTGAAATATATATACAAGGAAAACACTATTTTGGGAACCATTAACTGGATGGAAGATATTGAAGCACACATACACACAAGGAGGACGTTATGTTAAATACATGACTGGAAACTTGTTATTTGAAAACACAGGCGTCCAGTCGGCGGGACGCGAGCATATTTGTGGTTGTATTGGTCATGTCTGCATGTGATATGATTGTGCGGCGTAGATGAGCTGGTTTTAAGGGGTTTATGTCCTGTATGTGCTCGGCGTAGAGGGATTAGTTTTCTTGTTTCTAGGATCTAATACAGTTTTACAGGTGCTGATATTGAATATATATATATATATACAAGGAAAACACTATTTTGGGAATCACTAACTGGATGACAGATACTGCAGCACACATACACACAAGGAGGACGTTATGTTAAATACATGACTGGAAAGTTGTTATTGGAATACACAGGCGCCACTAGAAGATATGGGCAGTTTGCAGAGAACTTCAACTTCTGTCAGTTAAGGACCTTTTACTATTACTATTCTTTCGCCTTTTTGCATAACCGTGGATGAACTAGATTGAAGGGGTTTATGTTCTGTGTGTGCTCGGCGTAGAGGGAATAGTTTTCTTGTTTCTAGGATCTAATACAGTTTTACAGGCGCTGATATTAAAATATATATACAAGGGAAATGAAGGGCTACACAGGCGCTGGTAATTGCTCAATTTTGGAGAGTTATATTACTTCGGATCAGGATGCCATCTCAGAAGCAGACCAACTACAGAACTAAGATAAGAACCTTTGATATTATTTATTCCTGATGTTTTCTTATGTGTATCAAATGGAATGTTCGTGCTATATAATTTGTCATTGTCTCATGGTCACTATTCATTTCATTACGTGGGTTCAGAGTTCGACGGTAACGGACGCGGAAACAAATTAGTATTGATGTCGGGACGTAACGTCGGGATTATATCTTAATTATCTTTAGGTTAGAAGCGAGGTCATCATACGTGCATTCTGCATTTCAAACGTTTTACTAACATATATAAATACATATTATTGCGTTTTACAAATTGAATAGGTTCGCGGAAAATAGGTATTTCGCCCGGTTGTGCAATATTAACTTCCAACGTAGCATAATGAGATCTTATTACCGGCGCTAGACTCTTAAGGTTAGGCACGCGGGGATTATAAATGGGATAATGAACGAGAACCGAATGGGGAAGTTCGTCTCTTCATGGTCGGGAGGCGAGGAGTCGTACGTCTTTCACGCCCCGTGATCTTGGGAGGCTGAATTTCGATTGTGGAAAAAGATGAAGTTGGATCTACTCGCGTGGCAAGACAGGGTCGAATGTCGGAGCGCGCGTTCTCGGCTATGGAGTCTGATTAGATTGGGGGAGACACCTTAGGTCAGGGACTAGGTAGGGCCATCTTAACTGTATCTACCCGGTTGTGACTGGGTTTTAAAGCCAAGAATTACAGGATGGTCTGAAGGTCTTGATGCGGTTACCCCTTTAACATCTAAGGGG
The DNA here is from genome assembly GCA_016648135.1 of Agrypnia vestita. Classification (NCBI taxonomy): domain Eukaryota; kingdom Metazoa; phylum Arthropoda; class Insecta; order Trichoptera; family Phryganeidae; genus Agrypnia; species Agrypnia vestita. The sequence continues at coordinate 75,236 of JADDOH010007244.1, read as the reverse complement.
AAGAACCTCTCACGTCTTTTCAGTCCCCTTGGTGCGACGAGCTCGGGCTCTGGTTATGAATGTATGTGAATGTAATAACTCCGTACACAAGGACGAGATAGGACGTTCCTCATGAACGAGAAATTATAAGATGCAGGTAGCAGTTCGACAATCAATACTTATGCTCGGGACCGCTTTAATGAACGAGATCTGTCAGCAGTTTAACAATCAACTTTATGATCGGGACCGCATTCAGGAGCACGATGGCATTACTAACATCATCATTCTCATCATTCACCACCTTTTCTAACTTGCTGTATACAGAGACCTTCGGGGTTCTCCCTTCCCGGCCAGCGAGAAACATATCAGGAACTTCACAATCAACTGTAATAATCATGCTGTTTTACCATCATTTAATATCTCTAGTCAATAAGACTACACCGTGGGATCAATCACATCAACTATATTTGGCGATGCTAACATGGCTCTGACTGACGCGCTCAAGGGAGAGTCTTTTCCAGTCACCCAGTTAGTTCATTCAGCCCTTTAATCAGCAGTAAACATCATAATAATCCGGCTCATGTAGCCGCAACGTGGGATCCTCATCATATACACCAGTCAATTTGACTGCCCCGCGGGACAATATACAAACCTTAATATCAGACGCGGGATTTCTTCCTGATATGTTTGTCGCCGGGAAGCGAGGACTTCGGGGGATTCCAGCAGGAGCAATAGAGTCTCGGCTTGATCTTGGTCTGCAGCTTAGTGTGGGAGGTTATGTCTAAACAGGAGTTAACCACCGGATGCGGCGATGCTCTGGGGCCGCATCCCCCTCCCCCCTACAGGGGGGGGGGGGCATCTAGAATCCACGTTTGAACAGAAGTGGTTAGACACTTCTTAAATTTCACTTACAAATCTGTATCTTCCATTCCCTTAGAATCTCGGGCTGCGATAATGTCAGACAAAGCTTGCCCTGAGCCTCTGTTGCGCCTAGTTGTTATGAATATATGTTTACTCTTTCCACTATGTACTATGAACAGATTGAGCAGATCGGACAACGTGGGATGCGCTGTTGGTAGGTTTCTTACTTGTGTTTTGAATATAACGTATGCTATTATATCTTGTAAATCTGTCATAAATGGGTGCCGCATGTGGTTGTGCTGACACTGTTCTAAGCTGCTATTATGAGATGTTGATAATCAATGCGGGCGGAATCTTTAGCGTATGCCGTTAACTTGGCAACGATTGTATTGTTTTATATTACAGTATTTTAACCCCGATGGTATTATAGTTATGGCGGTTCAATGTAAGGGAGTTTTGCTACTAGCGTTTATTCCTAGGCTACGCCGCATATAATTGGCTTTTAGGCCAACTCCGGACGTGGACGATATCGGCTATCTCTCATATAGGCGAAACTGTAGAGTTCTAGAGCGGTTTCTAGAAGGACGAGTACGGATTAGTTACGTGCGTTTGTTATTTCCATAGTTAGGTAAGAATTCGATCTATATTAGTCTAGTCGCGTTAATAAGAATACGAATCTCACCACATATCAAAAGAATTTTGGATAGCTACGGACACAACGGAGGGGGAATTTTCCTAGCCACTAGATAGATCACGACTGGCCAATTTTGAAAATATAAATTCTTAACAAAAAAAAAATAATATTAGCTTTCATGTAAATATACTTCCGAAGTTCTAAGTTCGACTTAAGTTTTCATCTAGTAGCTTAAAGCATAAAGTGTGTGCTTAAAAGTCCCAAAAGCTGTAATAAAGCTCAATTCGGTAGCTTAAAGTCTCAAGCTTTGGGCTTTTCGTAAAACTTACATTATTAAACTTTATAGTTAGGTATTTAGCTTAGGTGTACAGGTAGATACGTTACAAAGGTAACCGTTTATAATTTTATGTTGTATCATTAAATCAGCTTTTTTATTACTCTTTTATTAGATAAAAGCAGTAGATGAAAGTGAATTGATCTGTATCGGTGCGATTCAAATTGATTGCTGGTAGCTCTTTTTGAACTAATACATACTAGTAATTTTTTTTTCGGTGGATTCTATCATTTTTATATATTTATCATAATAATTTCTTATATATGACATTAAAAAATAATGTAATCTTAACACATGGCAGGACACGAAAAGTAGATTCATTTTTAAAAATAAGGGACGCTTAGAGAACGTTTAGAGAAATATTTTTTCATATCCATTCAAATGACAATTCATGTCAGATGACGAGAGTGAAATTATTATATTCTAAATACTCGAGTGTATGGCTTATGTAGGTACCTCAACCTAGGAGGCTGAAATTTAGATAGAAATTGGGTGATCTTTTACAAGGAGGTGAATATTTTTTGTATTGGCACTTATAAATATTTAACGATTATGTTATAATAGTTTATGATGATATTGAACTATAAATAACAATAAATAATAAATATAAAACTAATATATTACTTTTTTATAATATAAAAGTATTGTAACGAGATGCTAAAAAGAATTACGCACTCCTGCCACTTGTCACAACACTATAAAAAAATCGAGAATGGCCTAGAGTGATCTACAACCCTCGGGAGGCATCTGAAACCTAAAAAAGCCTAGAAGCCATGGAAATATTCTCCTAAACACTGGAAAGGTCTAGGAGGTTCGATACAAACATTCTCAGATATAAATAGGAGCGCCGAACGCGGCGGGAGAATAGAAGTAGTAGTCACGTTTGACGGGCGAAAACACTGCGAAGTCGGCTGCAAGCCGTGATGGCCGGGAGTGATAAATGAGCGAATAATCGAGCAAAGTTCTTACCTGAACAGGCGAAATAAACCGGAGCGATTAATGCAAGTGGCAACTGGATGGAATGTTAAATAAAATGTTCGAGTGATGATAAAGTGTTTATTTACGAGTGATATATTACGAAATAGTGTAATTTAAACAATAGCGTCAAGTTTAATAATATTAAGTGGCTTTGTACATTGAATAGTTAATCAATCAGTAATTTATAAATCGCTAAATAATTTCCAACGTTTTCGTTCATTCTTTCCGTAGCCACGACACGTGACAGTATTATATTTTTGAAATATTTTTGAGAAAAAAGAACGGCCGCGTATGTCCGTTACCGTAAAGCTCCTCCTCCGTATTTGAAATGTAAGCTTCTCCAGTGAACGTTCGTTCGAGACAGAAAAGAAGATCATGTACTTATTAAGAAATGAAATATCTGCAATATAGCGCATCCGATTTACAAAAGAAGATTTTGTAAAATTGGGAGAATTAAAAAAAATTCCCTCAAAAACTCTTTTAAACGATTGTTATTAACAGATGGTTTATTGGATTAAGCAATCCGTAAGCCACATTTATTTTTTTGTCTCAAAGTAACGTGCACCGGGGAATGATGATGTCAGTCTCGGCGGAGGAGCTCCATGGGAAGGGGATATGACGCGGCCATTATTTTTTCAAAAATTCAATTTAATGTGTACCTTTAATAAGTGCGAATAAAAAAATTGAATAATGTTTTTTCTTTAAATAGGGATACAAACAAGGAATACGTGACGCATCAATATTCTTACTATTCTCAAACTGAGCCAAAAGCCTGTGCTATGAAAATAGGACTTACCTGCTAGTATCCTGGAATGGGGTTCGAGCCACTGACCACCAAATCGCTAGGCGAGCTCCATGACCGCTACACCAACAAACTACTCAAAAATAATCAATCACCTCATTGCGGCCAATTTCTACGTAAATTTCTGGTTCCCGTAGTGATGTAACTCCTTAATTTAGCAGCATTATTGAAAGTGTAATCGACGTACAAACGGCGAGACACATCACAAAATAGATTAATTGTGACCTCGCCGGAAATCGAACCCGGAATACTCGGTACTAACCCCGAATACTACTACCCACTGGGCTACGAGGGCCGCCTCATTATTATGTTTATTACTGTATACCCCAGGATAGAAAATCATTATCTTAATTATACCTCGAGGACCTCCTTGGTCGAGTTACATCGTTATCACGGATAAACGGTCCTGCGAGAACAATTTTCACATTAGATGAAGTACATCGAGGTCCATCAAACCCTACACTCGACCAATCTATATACGTGTGTCTACACGTATATAGATTAAAATACGTTGAAGACCCTTAACATAGCTGATACCTTCAAGAAGGCAGTGTAAATATTTGATTCTACGTTCAGAAGTTTATTGTCAGAAGTAGTGATTTAAGTAAATTGGAAAAGGCTGGCAAACGCGATAGAATAATTTTTGATTAAGTTTATATTTTACACGCTTTTGTTTAGCTTCCCTTTTCTCTCTTCTGTCGGGATATTTGTCTTATCAGAGATAGAGACAAATCTTGTAATCAGTATTTGACCCACTACCTGACGAACGATTGCTTTGAAAGTCGGTAGAGAGACGTATTTCGGATGACAAAAAAATCATTCATTAGTTTTACAAAATCAGTTTAACAATTAAAAAAATATTTGAAATACTGACTGACTAATTGTTAATGAATAAAAACTAAAAAAAAATATATTATATTAAAAAAATAGTAAGAACATTATTTTATAAAAGAATTAATAAAAATGAAAAAAATATGTTTTTTAACGGCCATAGTACTAAGAGCGATCACAGTATACGCCTATGTCAATAAGATTAAAGGCATGGAGCATATTTAAATAATGGCGAGCTATCATCGTACCGATAACTTGGAATTTTATAAACAATATTTATTTCAATGTATCATTCTTTCTTCGGATGAGTGAGAAAAAAGCTCCCCACGCTTTTCACTTTGTTTTAAATATTTTTTTGAAAAATGATTTGTGTATTGTGTTTCATGAATAGTATATGAATGATTACAGTATTATCATCCGGAATACGCCTCTCTGCCAAATTTATGAGCATAATTAATTAATAATTAAATTATAAACATGACCGAAGGAAGATCAGGCTAAAATATTGATTTAAAGTTCTAGCTAACAGACAAGAATAGCTAAAATAATAAATAAGAGCGAGAATATACTGCCTGTATTCATTACTTTGGTTCGTGTTATGTTTATAATTTTATGTTTTTCATACAAAATATCAAAATTGCATAAAAGTATTTTCCTTCGCTCCACTTACGATACTTAATCGCCTCATATATATTTAACCATATTTTTATGAGTATGTTCGGAGAACACAATTACTGGATTATAGTTTACAAATCCAGTAATTGTGTTCTCAGAACACACATATAAAAATATTGTTAAAAATATAAACCGGTCTAGAAAAGGGATTAAAAAATTGCGAATATCATATATACACTGAAAATAATATTGTTTAATACTCCACATTAAAAATAAAAAGGTATCATTACCAGCTGCGAAATCTATGTATACTATTTCATGACAAGGACTACATAGTCTTTAGCATAGTCTTCTATGGAAGGTTTCAATTTGGAACATAGATATATACAACTTTAAAAAAAAGATGTGGATGCTCTTATGATGTAATTGGTGATCGTTGCAACAGGTTGTAAGCCCTGGACCATCGTATAAAAATACTTCATTACACGTTTCTCACATGAAACAGCTTCGTCTCTGTGGGACTTTTATAATTTATCTTAATTAGTCTTATATACAGATAAACTATTGGGTTCGTCGTGTGTATGTTTAAAAATTTAACTTAAATGATCCTAGTCATTATCAGAATCAAAAAGACTTCGTTCAACGGCTACTGCTTTGAAGGTTTCACGAATAATACCAATACCAGTACAATAATACCACATAAAAACATTTTTATATGGTATATACAACTATAAATCAATAATTCTAAAGTAGTAATACGAGACACTATGTTTTCGAGTTTCTTTAGAGCTTTGTAATACGAAATATTACATTCAGAATCCCTGGAAAACATGTTTGAAAAATATCTGAATAAAATTTCATTTAGATTTATTTTAGATAAGTATTCCAGAAGATTTCTACTTATTTTTGGAATGGAACCTGTCTTAGGAGGTAAAACTGTTTCTATATCACCTTGTTTATATAAAGCCCTGGAAAAGTGTTCGCGATGAGATTTCTCTCGGAGATTCATCTTAAAAGGGTGTATAGGACAATATTATAGAGATGAGCGAGATGAAATGAGAGATCAAAGCCTCATTCGTGGTCACACATCGTTGAATCACACAATATTGCTGTGTCGCATATTTGATATTTATAATTAATATTTTTTTATTTATTTTAAAGGAATTCCTAATTCATATTATATGTAAACAATAAGAATTATACTACTTAATTAATGGTAATTTATGCTACTTAAACAACAATTATTCCGAATTTTCTATTCATCTGTTGGAAATGGTAATAATAAGGGTTTACAAATAATATTAATAAATGTTTATAAATTATACAGGTTGAAATTGAATAAATTAGAAATATTAGAATATGTTAATAGTAAATTAAATATTATAAATAACATGGTCCTTTTTATAAATAGTTTTCTTTTAAATTCGTTTTCACATTAGTACTTAATTAATTTCCCATGTATTTATTCTTATTCTATTATTGTCTATGCTTTTTGATTATTAATTTTTAGTATACGTTGTATCCCGATGGAAGGACTATTGAACCCGAAACGTGTTGGTATTTTCAAAAAACAAGTGGTGGAAACAAAGTTTATTCTTATTAATTATATTAATAATGCCACCAAAAATCATGTTGTTCTTATTGAAGAAGAAAAATAAGATTTTTATTAATATTACAACTTCAATGCTGAATATTTTATCATTTATAAAAACGAGCGCTCGTGTTCAAAAGAGGAGTATGTTGAAATTATTTAGTTTTTATATAAGATTTTCGATAAAAAGTCTTTGATTGCCTTTTCTGGGTATTTTTTGTCTGTAATCTTTCTGATATTATTCGTTACGTCTATGAATATTTTATTGTTATATGGATATATTTTTGATTGAATCTACAGATGGCTTCTAAAAGGAAGCTAGATCGATAGGGTTATTAATGACAATATGTTGATCGCCATGGTCGGGTTGTGAAAGAAAGGAAATCTTTGAAACAATTAAAACGTAAATTTAAATATTTTGGCTATAACGTGAGCCATAAAAAATACTGTAAAAAATACTAAAAAATACAGTGTGCGTTTGGATCTCACCAATTAAGGTAAAATTATGAGTAAAAAGCCATGAGGAAAAATCGTTAAAAATGTTCTTAAGTTTTCATGGCCGTTCAGAATCTTCTTTGTATAGTTTTCTGGGATATTCTGCCAAGTATATGTGACCTCTCTGTCCTACGTTCCGGATCCCATTGCAGGGTCCATTATCAGCATCATCCAACATCAGCCCTGATGATGGACCCTGCAATGGAATCCGAAACGTTGGCCAGAGAGGTCACATATACACGGCAGAATATCCCAGAAAACTATACACAGAACATGAGGAAGGATATTATTAACTATTTTGAAATGCTACGTATAAAATAATTATGAAAAAGCTATTTGTAAGCAAACTAGAAGAAGAAAAACGATATATGCATCAGAATGTTCTCATATTAATATACTCGTATTGTCCATTTGTCGCAATGTCTAGTATTTTTTGTAATAAAGGCTTTTTTCAAAATACGCTAAACGCTTGTGCTATGTAAATAGGACTGGAATGGGGCTCGAACCACCGACCACCAGATCACTAGGCGAGCGTCATGACCACTACACTATCAAGCTACTCCTCCTATTTCCTTCCTCGATTCCCATTGACAGCTTCCTAAAATATTCGTCCATTTTTTCTCCCAAATAACATATTTAGACTCACAGTCCGTGTGCAAACAGCTGGCTTCGTGGACAATCCATCCGTAATTCTTAATAAATGGAGCCTATGCGCGATGGTGCGCGCTTTACTATTTTGTGTAAGTAAATACATCAATATGCAGGCTGAACTTTAATTGTAAGAGGCACTCGCGGCTCGCGGGAAACCTGAGTAATAGCAAAATAAAACTCGCAAAGTGCTTTTAAAAGTAGGTTCGGAAACTATTGTTCCACTCCGCGAGCCGTGAAGAGGAATAAAATTGGCCGAGGGCCAATGGTTTATTGCCTCTTTCTTTATTCCACTAGACCAGCGGTTCGGAACTTTACACTTCTTTTACGGCGTCTTTATTTTTAGACAAAAAAGCAATCCGCTGTCACCGGCATTTAACACTGTTCCGCAGCAAATTTACGGTTCGCTTCTTAGTCCTTTCTCGCGTTCCCTGCTGTGATCCTCTTTGTTAATAATATTGAATAAATTCAAAACTGTCATAATGGAGAATAATATTTTAAGCTTTTCACGTTTCCTCTTCTTTTCATATTCCAAAAAACGATGAAAAAAAGCGTGAATACCCGGACTCATGGGATTGATATGCAAACATATGAGCATATCTTATCAGTTCAGGAATTTAAGGGCACACAATGATAGACACTGAGGAACAATTATTTTAATATTATTAAAAATCTATTAAATGAATAATAAATGTTGCTCAAAATTCAATAGAATGTAGATATCTAATTTTTTAAAATAATTTTAAAATTAATTTTAATGTAATATTAGTACCTATGGGACTTACGCCTGACAACCTGACGCCCTGGTGCTCAATTTTTCCTATGCCTAGAGAAAATCTTTACATATCCAAAACACTACCCCCTTTTAAGCTACCCCACTATCCAAAAAGGTTCTAAGAAAATTGTATATAGCTTTGTTATTTATTGATTTGACATATATTGACCTTAGAACCCGTGCACTCCACACTCGTGAGACAATATTTTGCCTCGTACAACGTGCTGATAAATAACGTATTTCCTTATTATATTTGTTGATTCGCTTTAATTCTAAATATTATTTATGATTGGAAACTGTAGCTACTAACTATATTTTTAATTCACCACTGCAAAGGCTTCCTAGAGTAGCGAACAAATACGAGCAACTTGACGTTTTAGCCACCAACTTTAAAATATTTAAAAATATTTTAAACGGTATATTGAAAGAATACTAGTATTCGTCAGATTGGACTTAAATAAGTGGATTGTATTTAAATTATTGATGGGGTGAGATAACAAACTGTTATGTAATTTTTTTATAAAATTATTCTTTACTAAACTTGTGCTATTGCTAAATAGGTACTTGCTTTTTACTTTATTTAATATGTATTTATCTTTTAGTATTATAGTACTGCTATCCATTTGCTTTCCACATTATGTTATTACATTTTTTGTTTGTATTTCATGGGCAATAACAATGTATTGTTAAAAGTATTCATTCATTTAAGGTACCCTTTACCTTATTGTCTGTAGGGCGTTAATTAATAAATAAAATAAAATTAATGTGATTAAGTATATCCGTATTTAATAACATTTCAATTAAAACAAATCGCACAAATCGCTCTTTGAGGGCGGAGTGCCTAATTATAAGAAGAGGAAGGAAAATTAAATTCTCACATTAATTCATTTATTATTATATTTGATGTGCAGTTACAGTGATATTTTGATTGAATATTTTTTAATAGAGATGCGAATACATAATCGTGTAGCATCAATATTCTTATATTTTAAAACTAAGCTAAAAGCATGTGCTATGAAAATAGACTAACTTGCTGGTGTCTTGGAATATGACTCGAACCACCGACTACCAGGCCACTAGGCAAGCGTCATAATCACTACACCAACAAGCTACTCAGCATCAAGCGCCTTAATAGTTGGTGAACTAAATATTAAAAAAAATATATTTATATAAATTATTAAGCGATTTCCTCACACTTTGGCAGCCTAGAGTCGAAAGGAAATTGCTTCATCGTATCAGGTCGCCTGCAATTTCCGTAGCAACGTTTGTCAAGCCATTTCATACTGTCTCTACTGCAGGCACTACCTACCTACCTACCTAAAACTCTACCATGAACTTTGTTTCCAACCGGCTGCATACAGGCTGATCACACCCGTTACGTACATTGCGATAGCAATGGAAAAATAATGGCTACATACCTACTGTAAAATAATAATGGAGAGAAGAAATTAGATAATATTGCCGTCGCTATTAAATAAAACTGAATTCACTTTTCAGAAAATTTTAAGGTTATCAAAAACTTATTACTTCCTTTCTTTTAACTCGTGGCGTTTGCTTGCTTGCTTTCTTGACGAAAAAACTTTGGATCGATTTTTAACCCTTTTCCCGTAATCCAATCGAGCTGAAACTTTGCAAGCAGACTTGTTACGACGATCAAAAAGATCTATCAAATTTTCGTTAAAAAAAATAATAATTATTCTACAATTTTGAATTTTTCAAATTTTTAATGGTTTTTTCAAATTGGAATCATTACAAAAGCTACCAACGGCGGCCCAGTAACGTCACGGAATATTTAAAATTTGAATTACTCCGTCGGTAGGTATAATAGGTACTTCACTACGAATTTCGAAAATTTATGACAAGTTTTTGGGAAGAAATCAAATAATAAAGATATATTTTTAGAGATTTTTGACATAGATATTTGTCTAGACATGTTTCATTATCAGTCAATCAATTATTTCATGATGGTAAACTTAATTTACAAAGAAAGGGAGTAAAATGAAAACTTGGTTTTTATGGGTTAGTTTTTTTATTCTTAATTTGAATAACTGCTTATCATAATTTACAAATAAAGCAAAGCTCGTATAAAAACAAAACACGGCTTAAGTTTTCACACCGTTTTATGGTCGTTGTTTCGCGTGTCTAAAAACAGCGTATTATTTTACATGTACATTATGTACACACTGCTATAACCCGTCAAAAATGACGTACCGCTACTGTATATTTCGGCCGCCAGTTAAGGCTATGAGAACAGCGCTATCTAGAGTGGCGTAGCGTCCTGATTACGTTAATGATGAACATTATTAAATAAAAATTATGTTGTTTTTTGCTTCTTATACCTTATTATTTGAGCCATCTGGTAGCGTTAGTGACGGGCATTGTTACATAGAGAAATATAAATTCTAATTAATGACTAATACCATTGACATACGCGATAAAGTAATGGTTGCGCTTATTAGTTTTAGTTCTCATTAATCTGAAATATTAAAAAAAAATCTAATTCAGAGTATTGTACTAAAAAGTCAAGGTTTTCATTTTATTTAATAACAAATTCGAAATCAAACTAATTTTTAAAACGGAATGAGATCAGCTGTTGGATAGGAACATACGGACTTATTATTGGGGATAATAATTTCGAATGTAAGTTAACGTGGAATCCACAAGATGTAAGAGATACACGAGCTTGTCTGAATTGAATTTTTTTATAGGGAACGTCAACTTCTGTATTGCTAGCATAATATTATGCAAAGTGTCTCAAGAGAAAATTTATAATTAAATTCAGAGCGTGGAGTATGTGGAGATTTAAGATGAATTCTTGGTACCCGAACTGCAAAATTCTTCTGGTTCTAACCAAAGAACATTGTTCTAGCAGAAAGGAGCCACGTCTCTGCCTAGTCGGCAGGCAATACGTCTCTGCCACGAATTCGTGAAATTTTCTCCAACAAAATGATATCCAGGAGAGGTGACATAAATTGGCCCTTACGCAGTCCTGATTTGAGCCCTATGGACTTTTCTTATTGAGATATTTCAAATCTAAAGTGTACGTCAGTAATCCCACTACTCTGGCGGAGTTCAGAGAAAATATCCGTCACGAAATGGCAGCCATCACAGAGTCTACAAGCCGAGCCGTTTTGGGAATTTTTTCTGTTCGTTTAAACGAGTGCCGTGAGCGTGTTGGTTTACATTTAGATGATATTATTTTTTAGAAGTAAATTTCTAAGCTGTATATTTTAATTATTAATAAAGATTTTATCGACTGACGTCTTTCCTTTCTTTTTTATTGGTATATAAAATATAAACTTTCTATCCGGGAAGGTGCGCTACGATTACACCTTATCAGCCGCGTACCTTTCGTCAGTATATCGATCTTATCTGTAAGTCTCATTTTTATTAATTGATTAACATATACTATCCATTTTGTGCAATCCGCTTTTTTTAATGCGGTAGTCACAAATTACTTTGTGTATCTGGGCAAGAGGACGTCAGAATTAAGGTAATTAATTATTTTTTAATGTATGGACACATTTGATACAACACATATTATGTTATATTAAAAAATGCATTATTATTGCTTTATTGCAATTTCAGAACAAAGTTCTGTGAATTTTAAAACCAAATTTATTAATCAATTAGAAAGTAGCTTGATGGTCTTGTGATTAGGAATCTCGCCTCGTGATCCAAAGGCTCACTCCAGACCAGCAAGTTAGTCCTATTTTCCTAGCACAAGCTTTTAGATTAATTTGAAAATAGTAAGAATATTGATATGATACGTATTTCGTGTGTGCATCTTTATTTTTAAAAAAAGAAAGAAAAATCAAATCAACGAAAAAATATTTGGCTGCTATGTTAATCAATTAATAAAAATGAGACTTACAGATAAGGTCAATGTATTGAAAGAAAGGTACGAGGCTGATATGGCATAATGGTAGGTAACGCACCTTCCTGGGTAGATAGGGAATCCGCGTTAGGGTCACGGCAGCAGCCAAATATTTTTTCGAAATTTGATTTTTCGGTCTTTTTAATAGAATAATAAACCTCGTTTTAAAATTCACAGAACTTTGTTATGAAATTGCAATTACACAATAAGAATGTGTTTTTTTTTTAAATAATATAAACTTTCTTTTGAGACACCCTGTACTTACGTGCAAAAATTTTTAATATAAAGTGAAGAGTCTGGATTTTCTACCCAGGAGTTAACTTTTAGAAAAAAATTAAATTTGTAAATCGTTCACGTGCCAGGAAAATTATTGTACATGCCACCTATAGCACGCGTGCCCTAGGTTCGCCGCCATTAACCTAGAATATTATTTTCTTTCACGCACAGTCAAAATCTTCCTGATTCATTCGGAACCTAGCCGTTCTTACAGTCGATCAAAGACGCTTGAGAAGGTCAATTGTTATGTAAGATTTTATAATATAAGTAGTAAATACAGTATTGCGGATGTGCCTGGATATTAAACTTGAAAGTACTACAGCTCAGAAGCACTTTTAAAAAGAAACTTTTGTAAAGGAATTTTTGGAAGGTTTTTTTATTTTCATCTCTCGCAAAATATTATCTTTATTTCTCTCTTGTTGAGATTTATCTGTTAATGTACATCCGCGCAAGGGTAAGCGACAAGATGTATGTTTTAAATTTTCTTCCCGGAAAGTCAAGAATCAACATTTATACACGTCTCGAGAGCTTTGTTCGCCAAACCCTTTAGACACGCATGTGTGGATAATTTATTTTCTTATTACTAACGATCTATGGTACAGGTAAAAGTTCATTTATTTCTGGCGATCATTGGCAAATATCATTGTCGAAAAATTTCTTTTCAATGGTAGTAATTAGAAAATGATAATGTGTTACGTCAATTCGTATACTGTAATATGGTACGGGTGATTGAACACAGAATTATTTTAATTAAGTGGACCGTTTACTTGTAATTTAGATATTTCGTAGCTTTATTGTTTCTAATTTCGCTATAGAGAGGCCGGTACCGGTTGGTAATTATCGTCAAGTTTACCACATTCAAATGTTATGTTTTGATAATATGCTAAAACAGACACAATTTTCACTTTATTCTAAGGTAGAGATGATTACATATTATAATGTTTACCAGCCGTACACAAGTGAAAAATAACGGAACACAATTTAAGTATTATTTATTTATTTAATGCATAATAAAATAAAAAGCCTGTCAAACGCCAAATGTTGCAGGCTTAAATTAATGGTTCGCATCTTAGCTAAGCACTTACAATGTTTAGCATATGTAGTATGTTTTTGAAGGGCTATAGAGAAACGATGGTGGCAATGTCTGTAAGTTGCCTATGTTACGTTCCCGTTCGGGCGTTCGAGGTTTGAGTCTCTTTCCGGTCGCATAATTTCATGTTTATGTTGTGAATTTCAAGAATTTAAGGACTAACGGGACAGACTGATAACGAAATTATTATATTTAGATGTCACTAGAATAGGAGATGCTTCGTAATTAAATTAAACAAGACAGAGTTATGGACCGTCGCGAAGGCAGGTTTCAAACAGGCTGGTGTTATTGTGTGTAACAAGTTGACTGTTACAGTGGAAAGTGGGTAGGTTGGAGTGGTAACAGAAAGAGGTGGATAGAAAACAATAGGAATATACAGTTTTGACATACAACATCATGCTTTAATGTTTTCAATTCAATTCAACTTATTTAATAAATAACAAGAACATGGGAAACTTATATTTAATTTGTACATTATTAAAACAAACATAATAATTTATTTATCTATCCGTCCATCCGTTTGTCTGTCTGTATGTCCTCGTAACTTCATGTAATGTCCGCAATTTCGTTTGAATTCACGACTAAAAAACAGATTTAACGGCCGGAGATGGGGCTTGAACCCCGGGCCAGCAAAACCGAAGGCGACAACGATAGCAATGTTGCCATCGCTGAGCCTGCATTACCCGTCAAAAATACAGAATATACAGGACTTAGCAAAGACGTGAACCATTTCATGTTCCGACCGATCACCGGAGGGGGAAAAATAAAAAAAATATTGAAATATTAAAGTCGTTGTTACTATTTCATAGGTAAATATTCATTCTTTAGGAATCGGCATGTAAAAATACCGTCATTTTTGACAGGTTACAGCCGGTTTAATTAACATACATTAAATCATCAAAGATGTAGTAGAATCCTGCTTCGGAAAATACTCTCAGAGATATGGAACAGATCAATGTCCAAAGTGATATCGTTCAGCACAGCGGAAGTTCTTCTAATGGGCATAACCATCGGTAGATTGGTACTGTGTTTTGGAATCTGAAACAAACTATGCTGAAGCTGTCTGAGGTCAGGAATATATAAATCAATGCTCTGTATAGTTTTAGAATTATCGATCATACCGCGCAACAATCGATAAAAATGCGTAATCTAATATATATTCCTTCTAGTCTCTAAACTACTGTAGCCAAGTCAAACCAAGCCTGCAGAAATCGGTTGGATAAACGCAAGGATTATGCCACACATAATTTTAAAATTTTCTCAATATTTTTAATAGTATGTTCTGAGAACACAATGGATTTTGGACACAGAGGGATAATTATTAATTAAGATAAATTATACTTATTTTAAGAAATGTTCCTATATTAGTTTCACTAAAAACACAAAAAAAAAAAAAAAATTTATAAACTGGATGACATTCCGCTCGCTATTGTCAATTTAATAAGGAATCTGGGTGCCATGCTAGATTCTAAGTCCACGTTTAGAAACCATTTTGATAATTTCATAAACAAAGCGTACACAATGTTTGAATTTATAACAAGAATTACTCACGACTTTAAAAATCCTCAAAGTCTAAAAATTATTTATATATCAGTAGTACGAAGTATCTTGGAATTCTTGTCAGATATTTGGTCACCTTATTATACAATACATGTTGCAAGAATCGGAAGAACGCAGAAAAATTTTCTACGTATTTTATCCTACAAAGCTGGTCCCCACATTTTTGCTGTATAAATCTATATCGTTTGACAGACATGACCCGAATTTCGCATAGTATTCTTTAGGACCCGGCGTAAAACAATGTTCACAATTTTCTCTCCCCCTTTACTCCCCTTTTACCTCTACCCCACTTATATTTTCTAAACAAATTTACACCGTTTAACAAAATTCACCAAAATTTTACACACATATAGATCACATTCCCCCCCTCTATCCCAACCCTGCCTCCGATATATTTTCTAAACAAATTTACACTGTTTGACAAAGCTGGCCCAAATTTTTAATATTTATTCTTTAGAACCCGGCGGAAAACAAACATTACATTTCCCCCAGATTTAATTATATCATAACATTCTGTCAGGTAAACATGTAATTCGATTGTGTGTTGCAGTTATTACAAACAAGAGTTATTTCTAGATTTGTACATTGTAAGAAGGTGTGTTCTTCAGAGCAGTGTGGGCATATTTGAGGCTGTGTCCTAGCAAGACATCTTTGGGCCGTATGTATACACTATGTACCTATATATTATAACAAGGAATAAGAACTGTGGCTCCCTCATCAGACTCAAGAGCTTCTCTTCACTGATGAGGTCTACATGACTACTAAGTATTTAAAAAAATGTTTAATCTGATATGTTATATATAAGAACTATATTTGTACCATAAATTAAATAAATAAAAAAATAAAAATGTTTGAACCCCATACAGTGGTAGTATTGTGTAAGGGGGTTACAGTCCTCTATGTATGTCCTGTTAAAGTTAATGTTTGTTTTACCTTTATCCAGTAGTGATTTTCGCAATTTACCAGTGGTTTTAATAATATAGTTGGTGGTGTTACGTCCATTTCCATCGTTATCCCGTTTTGTATTTAGTTCTTTGTTAAATTTCATATTGTTTTTATGTTCTTCTTCTATTCCTTCATTCTGCATTGTGATACCGTTAATAATTTCTTCTTTTGACAAATGATTGGAGATTTTTAATAATTAAGAGTGGCTTCTTCTTCTTTAATTCCTCGGCCAGTAGTTCCTTCCCATGGAGTTTATTGATTTCGTTCGCTAGCATTTCCGCGTCTTTTTTCTTCGAGCATAGTATAATGATTTTTTTTCACTTTTTTTCTAAGGATTCCAATTTTTAACTTTATTAAATTAGTTCGATTTTTTTACAATCTATATGTTTAGGTTAATATCATGCTTCAATGTTATCACTGCATGCGCCTGATATATAGGTACCTAGATATTTTCTTCACTTCTATGCGATAATTCAATAATTTTAAATACTAGTTACTCTGCCAACGACGTAATTTTATCAGTTTTCATAAACGTCAAATATACGCTTTGACACATTTTAGAATCACATGTTTGAAAATTTTAATTTTGACGTTTCAATGTACAAGTAGATAAAGAAAACCATTGTGAATTCAGTACTAACACGGCACCCACATTAAATTTAAAATTAAAAAAATTAAACATGCTTTCTACCTACTTCCTATAAAAAGTTCAACGAAAAACAATTGTTTTCTCACAATGTTAGAAATAAATGTGAAAAAATTCATGGCTTTCCAGTGAACTGAATACATAACACAAATATGCCGTGTTTACAAATAACCGTGAGAGTAATATTTGTACTCAAATATTTTTTTGTGTTCCTGTATCATTTTTTCAGTCTTATTTAAAATGAAAAATATCCTGGGTAAATACAGATAAATATATACATATTTATGTATGCTAGTATTTGTTATATATTCTTGGTAAGTATTGATAAAAAAATCTTTTCCCCAAAATGGTTTTCTTTTATCGAGGACAAAATATAGGAACATTACACGTATTGTAATACATAGTAACATTATTCATTTGAAACATTTTACGGCGATCTTAATTTTTCCGTTATTACACAAAGTTCTGATTTATTTACACACATCGACAAAATATATAGACATAAACTAACTTCAATTTCTTGGTACACAACTAGGTACGACGTCTTTTTTCAATACTTTCGACTTGTTTAGAAAAATTAAAACGAACTTGTAAATTTTGAAATAGTTGTAAAAAGGTCAATCTCTTAAAAAGTATTGTCTTAGTAAATAAATCGCGCCTTATTAAAGAAGATGTTTTGACTTAAGGGACTCGGTTTGGAACAAAATAAAACAAATACGTCCATTGTAAAACATACGTTTTGGTTACTAGGGGATTTAACTATGCAATATAATAATAAATAATTCTTTAACCGCAGGATAAATGTGTCTTAGATAAATGCGCGGGGGACATTCTTCCACTGTGACCCATCCCCTCTCCTAAAGATGGGGTTAAGTTAATCTCTGTACAATTTTATACTCTGTTGGTATACAGAAAAAATCTATCTATCGAAATAATATTTGATTACCATTAGGATACGGACTGAGAACTTATCCAGCCCGGAAAACTGCCATTACTAATTTTACTATGTTAATCATTTAAGATAATGATAAAAATGGAAACTCATGTTATTTGTTCTTTCGTAAGACATACAAACATTTCACTTTAAGATAGCTATCAATTTTATATTTAGTCACAAAAACATTTGAGTAATATACGCTGGATGATACAAGAATTAATCAATGAATTATTTTATAAATCTGAAAATACCTTCAATACATATAATAGTTTTATTTTTAGTGATAACATATTTTACTATAAAGTCTATCTTTCTTTTAAAGCATTATTTCCGAACATTATTTTCGATATTTATAACAGATTAGATGAAACAATTAGAAAGCTAAGCATTAAAAATAACTCTATAGAACAAATGGATTAATCTAAATTATCTTAAATAACATAAAACAATGTTCTTTAATCGGAACTTCAAAATATAATGTTTTGATTAAAAATAAATAATAACTCCATTTAATATTAAATGTTATTTTATAAATAACATTTCTTTTCACTGATTTCTTTTCTTTTCACTGACAGTAACTAAAAAAACATTGGTGTGGAGTTATACAGTTTGCTTTGTTTGACTTAATAGACTATACTTCTAAAAGAAAACTATTTCTTAACAATACCGTTACATTTATTATTTTGTACATTTATTCACATTTATTCCATTGAAATCGTATCGTTATGCGAAACCCGTCAACATAATAATATATTCAATTCAATTTGTCTTCCGTATTTCTGTATAAAACGATGTAAAAAGCTACGTTAGTCAAACAAATGTATGCGCCTTTGGTCTAAAAACTCTTGATAAAAATGACAAAGATTTACAGAAAATACTACAAATAAAAGCCTAGTGGTACGTTTATTGAAAAGTATCTTGAACGCTTTACGAATGTATATTAATGGTTGATCTAAATTCAACTGTTATTTTGGGATATCAAAAAAAAACGGCCAAATCAGCCAAACCAAATTTTAAATGTTTTTCCAATTAAACGCGAAAAACAGAATCTGTAAAATATCGCCTCGAAATCTCACACAGACATTTTTTTTTAATTTTTCGCGTAGCACAGCTCGGATATTATTTTTTTTGTAATTGGATGGTTTTAGAAGCTTTAGTAGGTATATACCGTTTTTTGCACATAACACCAAAAAAACAACCACAAAAAAAAAATTGTACTCAATTTTCACAATTCAAAATTTGACTGCTCAAAATTTTTTCGATACATTTTTGTTCATTCTACAATTTTTCTCTGAAAAATGTTGCATTTGATGTTTCTGCTTATAAAATACGAAATAATACTTGATATATGTAATAGTTGAGTTTGGATCAACCCTCATAAGGTAAAAATAAATAATTTATTGTATTTCCCGCTACATTAAATGGTTCTGTCTCCAATTCTTTGCCTGTCAGTTCATGTCTCGCACGTGTAATAATAGGTTCTACACAACATCCTAAGAAGGACGTTATCTGTCAACTTTCTAAGAATATTTGAAAATAGTTCTTATAGTTGGGGGGATGTCGTATTGATATAACTGTCCACTTGTACAGATAACGGGCAAAAATTTCGATAGAAAATTTATAAAAAAAAAACGAAAGAAATTTTCTTATGCCAAACTTCTAAGAAATAATTTTGTTACGACAGACAATTTAGAAAACTTGACAACCTTTAAAGCTCCTATTAGGGTTTATGATTTATGTTTTGTCTTGAGTTGTTTTTAATCGCGTTTGATTAATTTTTTTCTTAATATTTTACAATTTTTATTCTTTTTTATTCTATTCTATAACTTACCTTTAATCTTTTTCTCTACTTTTGGTTTGTAATTATAGTAAATATTAGCATTATACTTGCTGGGTATTAATACTTAGCAAGGTAGGTAGTGGCTGAGAGGCTAGTGCCTTATGCTTGTGTTTATTTAGTGATGTACGTGTATTAAGCATGTGATAATCATGTGTCCAATAAGCGCCAATTTATCAACACTGAAACTGAAACATCTCCTTTTACTACTTGAGTGTTTGAATTAAATTGTATTATTTTTCTTTAATACAATCATTTTATGGTATATATTTACAAAATAATTTTTTGTGTGTATTATAGGAAATTAATTAAATAAATAAAAATCAATAACATACTGCGCGCGGCATTACTGTCCAGCGTGAAGCGGTCATATAATTCGGTCTCTTTCTCGCCTAGATATCGTTCACGTATATTTTTGACATTTAACTTATATATATATATATATATACATGAATATATGCAATAATACATCTTTAAGGTGCCATAACCAACAAATTGACTGTAAAGATTATATTCATCTGAAATGAATGCCCTTGGCTGTTGTTGTAAAAAGTAAACCTGTGGAGGATATTTTTCGTTCTCTAAAAATATTAATATATACTATTTGAATGCTATTACTCTTATTCTATGGGAATTAAAGGGTTGAAACGTTTAAATGTAAGATGATATCTTATATTTATATGACTTTGCAACGCGATAGACTCCGCGCGACCCGAGCAAGATAAGTATTGCGGTTTTAGACTAAGAGTCAACGACCACCAGACTTACGTTATAGTATCAAATCTGAAATATTTTCTGTAGTTGTATACTATAGTTAGTAGGAAATTTTGGATATTATAACATTTGAGTTCGGGGGATTTTGGCAGATATCGGTAATACAGGTACAAAAATGAGTAAGCAAAAAGTAAAAATAACAAACGTGATTTTTTAATGTGTTTAACGGGACAATACTATAAACTCATGTTAATCGTTGCCAGATGCTTTTCGCGAGTCATTTCTTTCAGTAAGAAGCTTTAAGCTCTACAAATAATCATTTCATTTACGTTATAGTAACAAATTTGAATAGTTACAGTTTATAGTTTCAGATATTATTTAATGTCTAGAAATATAATATACCCATTATATAACATTCGAGTCACTATAAGAAATACATTGATATTTCTACCTATTTTCATAAATCAATTTTATTTTTTCTGCAGGCAAATACAAAAAAATTTTTGACATTTAACTTTTTTAGGATAGAATTTACTTATAGCAGGAAATGTGTCAAAATCGAACGCATATACGGCAATGAATCATCTATATTATGATTGCTTCGAAAACGCAGTATGCAGTGCATGGTATTGTCATGGAGAGTTAAAAAAAATCACGAAATCATATGAAGAAATATATATTATATAAAAGTGTCTATATTACAATTCATCCAAAAATGATGCATGCGCGCGCAACATTTCTCTTGTCAGTTTCAAAAAGTAACGAAATCGTATGAAATACAGCAGGCAATGGGCGATATCCAAGCGGCCACTATCGGCCGCGCAGCGGTCAGTACAGCCGTCAGCCAATTGCAGATACCAATGGCCGCGTAGCGACAATCACGGCCGCCCGCGGGACCTGCTTAACTGCTGGTTTTAAATTATTATTTTAGAAAGAAAAGATACTGATCGTAAGAAAATGGCTTGTAATGGTATATATCTAGCACTTACAAGATGTATTTTTAGATTCGTATACTCGCGTTTGTAAATTCGCAGACTTCCAGACTAGCGTGGGCTTGGAATTCGGTAAAAAAATGTAAATTCATACTTGAGAGACAAATGTGGGTTCTTCATGATATATGCAAACTGAACTACCGCCATCAATTTTCATTTGAAAAATATCGTATATAACTATAAATCACCCGTTAGTACTGCGAAGACAGCATTAGATGTTACTTTAAATTTTAGTTCGCTTATAATAGTGCATGAAATATTTATTCACTAACAGTTTAGGTTATCTTTTAATTCAAACGTGATTGTTGTACAATTTTTATTTAGGAACATCAATATAGATAAGTTTTACAATTAATTGATATATCATTAAGGATAAATTATAGAAGTCTCACTATTTATGTATGAGAAAAGTGGATGGAAGTTTCTTATACCATGGCTCAGGGCTTACAACCTGTATGAGCTGGCTTAATTGATCACTCTACACAATGTAACATTCATCAATATCATCGTAAGAACATCCACACATTATCAGATTTTTTAAAGTTCTATATATTTGTTCGAATCAAGAACATTATATATATAGCACTGGTCTCTACTAGAGACATCTGTTATTTTTTTCTCGTTAACAAATTACTAGATATACATAGATTTAGCAACTGGTAATGATACTTCTGTATTTTATTTTTCAAGTGTAGGTTTTTTAGGAATATTCCTTAATAACGTACATATGGATATTCTTTCGAATTATTACATATCTACAAGTATACAATTTAATAATTCAATTTGATTATGATTAATAAATACTCGTTAAATAACACTGTTCTGAAAAAAAAACTTTTTCGCTCCCTTAATTTTCAAGTACTTATGCCGTGTCTGAATCTGAAGCCAGAAAAAATCATTCACGCATCATTTTTGAGAAAAATGAGGTTGACGCAGAAAAAACGAAAAATTTAAAAATCGTACATGTATTTATTTTGTTTATTTTTTTTAGTAAAATATACTTATTTATTTCATTCAAGCATAATTGAATTTGAACAAGAGATAAATGTTTGGTGTGTGTGAGCGTTTATCTTCTGTCTAGAAAAGCAATAAATTCATTCGGTATAATTCTTTGAAAAAATTACTCACGCTCTCAAAATTTTCTTATTAAAATACATGATTATGTACACCTTCGAAATCATGCAGCCTCCTATATTTTTCAAGTTTTCACCGCAAATAAATTGCCCAAAAGTACAAAAAATAGAACATTTTTTTCCTAAAACTCAATTTCTACAAAAAACTGTGCCCGGTGTGTATGGTGTGAATCTGATCTGGATTCAAATTCAGAAAAACAGAGAACATTATAGAAGATATTTTTATATGTTTGTTCTGAGAACACCAACTGGATTTTTTCACTGCGGTATTATTATTTAATTAAGATGAATTGTAGAAGTCTCTCACACACAAAGCTATTTATATGAGAAACGTGTATGGAAGTCGTTTGTATGATGGCACAGGGCTTACAACCTGTGTAAGCTGGCTTAAACACCACTCTACGCAATGCAACGTTCTTGAGAAAACGTTTTTAGAAGACGTAATTTTTTAATTTGTAATTTAAAAGTAATTTTTTTTCAAAAAGTGACACTTGGCACAGTCGTAAATGTCGTTTAATAATAAAATAAAATAAATATTTTTGACGCAATCAAACTGCGAAACTTTTTATCCATAATAAAATATCGATAGGCCGTGAAGACGTTGTCACTGGAATTTAACCCGCCCGAAAAAGATATTTCTTTGCCGGAAGCCGAAATATATTAGAATAATTGTAATGGATGAATTAAACTTCCAATCCTGACCGTGAGGGATTGAAGGTGATTTTATTAGAACGTAGATTTTATCTACGATAAAGTCTGTCCCAGCTACGACGGTGAAAAACCGGTAGCTTTCATTTCAAAAACGATTTTAACATATTATATATTATATGATATATTAAGTTCATTTAATGAAGTATTTTTCGGAATAACTTTGACTTTTAAAGATTTATTTTATTTAATTTTTTAACAAGCAGACCCTCAATAGGTCATCAATGATGGTCACCTAATAGATGGTTCTAGAGTGATATTAAAGTGGAAAGTATGAATATTTGTATATTATATAATTGCGTAATACACTTTTTACGATAAATAAATAATAATGAATTAATAATAAATGATAAAATAAATTGAGAATAATATTCTGACTAATGCTAATCAAAATAAATACAATTTTAGAAATAAGTTACAGATTAACAATTTCTTACATAATACACTTTTTATGATATTTAAAAATAAATAGTGTCTTAATGATAGAATGAATTTTAAATACTCAGAAAAAATATCGCAAATCAATAAATACAATTTTACATATAATTATTTTGCATAAATATGTATCGCAAATCAATAAATGTAAGTTTATATATATAAACAAATAATAAATTAATTAATCTTATAAATAAATAATAGATTAAAAATAAAATGTGTCTTCAAGATAAATAAATTGTAAATAATATAAAGGCTATCACAAATCAAATAAATTTAAGGAATGATTTCAAGATACCAGGTTTACGGCGAGTGCACGGGTTCCAAGGTCAACATCGTGTGTCTATGACGAGCATGTATTACACGCTTGAGGCGACGTCAACCAAATTTATTTATATAATAATCACCGGTTTCCCAGTCGTTCCTTCATAAAATTATCACTAAGAGATTTTTTAAATTTCTAATTTCAATAAATGGCTTCTTTTTAAAATGTAAAATTCAAATATCTTCATCTTTTCTATAGTTGTAGCCCGTTTCTAAAATTTGTTAGACAATTCCGAAAAATTACTATATTCCATATAATTAAAGCCGGTTGACGTTTTAAGTGCTTTTTACAAAGTTTGTTTTTAGTTTTGTATATTTGTACTATTTATTCACTGTGTATATAGGAAAGTAGGCATTGAAGTATTTTTAAGTGTCCATAGGGTTTACGACCTATCGTATGGCTGGGTTCAGTGACCACTTTACGTAATGTAACGTTCACCTAAGACTAACCACATGTGTCAAAATTTTGGATGTTGTATAATATATGTTTAAGATGAAAGTTGAAGAATACGTAAATGTTAAAAGTTTCAAATCTCTAGCTAGTCATGAAGTTAAGCTAGGTGAAAAATCAATTACAAAATTCCACCACAAACAACAGACAAAGAGAGATAAATGAAAGCATGTAAAAAAGAAAAACAACTTGATAATTGTGTTGAGCTCGTTTTGTGTTACAATGATTCGTTTGTAACGTGAAATGGATGTCCACAGTCGATAAATAAATGTTAATTTTAGGGCCCGGCGCCAGATGCCGCCTGATTTCTTTCGATCAGTGGAAGGTTTAATTGAATTCCGTTTCGACGGTTGTCGCTGGCGTCGCTCACGTTCACGGGAGATATTTCCGCGGAATTTATCCAAGAGCCCCACCTCGCGAACGTGCCCCCAGCGGTTAATTGATTTTGGAGGTGTTAGTGCGTTGTGTGTAGTCAATAGCGACGGATATTTATATTATTTTTGGGTATTTATTACTCTCTTTTATTAACTCGTGGCGTCTGCTTGCTTGCCGGCTTGCCGTCAACAAAAACTTTGCATCGATTTTTGACCCTTTCCCGTGATCCAATCGAGCTGAAACTTGGCAAGTAGACTCGTGGCGACGATCCAGAAGATCTATCAAATTTTCGTTAAAAAAAATTAATAATTTTAGTATAATTTCGGATTTTTAGAAATTTTATTGGTTTTTTCAAATTGGAATCATTAGAAAAGTTTGATTACGGTGCGGCCCGATAACGTCGCGGAATATTTTCTAAATTTGAATTACTCCGTCGGTATGCATAATAGGTACTTCACTACGAATGTCGAAAATCTAAATCGACTGACAAATGTTTTTAGAATTTAATTCAAAGCATGAAGTGTCTTATCAAAGCTCAAAACATCTGACATTTTAGAAATATATTAAGTTACTGTAAGTTCAGTGTTATGTTATATGTTTAAATTCGTCTTTAATTGTTGTTATATTTTACAAAGAAATAGTATAATAAAAGTATAATAAAAACTTGGGTTTTATGGATTACTTTTTTTATTATTGTAAATACACCGGAGGTGAAAAATTAATAATTTGTGTGCTTTATAAGATTTTTAAAACGACTAAATGTTTATATTAGTCACAAAAGGCTTATTTGTGTGTAAAAGAATATACAAGACTTTGCTAATGCGTAATTTATCACATTTACATTTTCAATTTCTATTTAGAACACTTTTTAATTTTTATTTTAAATTCAATTTGAATTTTTTTAAATGCGTCATCTTTCACTTTCCGTATTTTTTTAACACTTTCAATTTCAATTTCAAACTTTGAAATTCAAAGAAAACTTCGTAATTATATTAGGTATATTGCTCACAGAATTACCAATTAGATCGAAAAGAGATGTGAAAATTTAATTCAAGGAATGCACCGTTAAGTATACGGTGCAAATAAATCCCGTATTCTTCACATATACCGCAAAAATATACGGTATAAGTGAAGAATACGGGATCCGGTGATGATCTATATCTAATGTTCTTTTTTTAAGGTTCCGGAATAATCCAAAAAGTTAGGCAGGCTGGAGGAACGTTGACTTTTCAGGTGAATATAAAACAATAATTTTAACGAAAAAACCTGACGAATATCAACATGGACGAATATTGAATATTCCCTGTACACGGAAAGAAGACAAAGTTCTGTGGCTCATGAATGGAAATCCTTGGATTTTTTTATTTTCCGATAAAACCTGAGTGGCCCACGACGCTAATTATTGAGCACATAATGAAGAAGAGTGCATAGTTTACATCACTAATTTGTGTTCATATTATCGCATTTTATGATCCATAGACATTTTCACAGATTTTAAAGACAATATATATATCACGAGACGGTAGAATTGGAAGGAATTACGCACAATTGAAATCGGTCTAACGGGTCATCGAGAAAGTGACGTTATCTATAAAAAGTGATCGACCGGCTATATTAGAGTTGTGTGGCCAGCGTGTGTGTATTCTAGGGATAATAAATCAAGGAAGTACCTACTGACAAGCGAAAAGTTTTTAAGGGCGAACCTAAGCGATTTAAGTAACGTGCATAAGTATATGAGAGATATTTTATTCAGGAGTGATAAAAAGTGGAGCGAATATTCTATAATGAATTCTATAGTGAATTAGTGTATAAAATATTCTTAAAATATTTTTGTTTATTTACGATTAGTGCTTAGATTAAATTCGTGTCCAGTGACCTTGTAAAATTGATTTGAAGTCTTTCATTTATTTCCCATGGCCATGATCCCGTAACTGTATGAAAATCTACGAGTGTACCATATTTAACACTACCGCCATGCGGGTACCACGAAATTGAAAGAAAGCCGGTTTGAATTTTGAATAGGTAAGATGATCTCGATGGAATGGAAAACTGAGATATTTTTAGAGTTATTTGCATATATTTGTGTTATCGACGGAGCAGATGGAAGAAGAAATGTGCGGGTATAGAAAAGGTATTTGTCAGAATTATGTGGAAGGGTTGATCCACGGAAAATCCCGAGCGACCCGACTGAAAAGGTAAAATGCTGCAAAACTTCAATACGGTTCCCAATCGCATTCAGAAAATCTATGAGCTCGTTACAGGGATCACATTTGAGTGCTGTCTGGGAGCAGACCTGGCTTTTCTTTTACCAAATGATGGCTGATGTCACTTTGAAAAAACGGGAATGGATGCATGCGTTGATTTTGGTGTATCAGGTATAAAAATGAGTATTTCGAAAATGATTCAACGAAAATGAAGAAACATCACGTTCAAAATTGAGACGTATATAATATTCAAAGTTGTATTGTATTCAATCATCCGTATTCTGAAAATAACAATGTCTGTATCTTTAAGATCTTTATCCCAACACTTAATAGACGATAATAAAAATTAAAAATGTCCAGAGCAGATTTTGTAATTCTACGGCTCAAATACACTGTATTAGAAGATGATATAAGAAAGATTGTTTCTTACAGTCGTATTAATTTCTTCATCCACAGCGTCCAGATGAAATATCATGGCTAAACTTGTCAAGACTACGTTCGGTGTTACCGCGTATTCAAATCTTCCCATCTTGACATTTGACAGATAACAATTTACATCTTTCTCCCTCCCTCATAGAAACAAACACCGACGTAAAGCTGTCTCGTTTATTTTTGATTTTTATTATCGTCTATTAAGTGTTGGGATAAAGATCTTAAAGATCCAGACATATCTGTCAAAAAATGTCAAGGTGGGAAGATTTGAATACGCGGTAACGCCGAACGCGGTCATGACAAGTTTAGCCATGATATTTCATCTGGACGCTGTGGATGAAGAAATTAAAAAGATTGTAAGAAACAATCTTTCTTATATCATCTTTTAATACAGTGCATTTGAGCCGTAGAATTATAAAATCCGCTCTGGACATTTTTAATTTTTATTATCGTCTATTAAGTGTTGGGATAAAGATCTTAAAGATCTAGACATTGTTATATTCAGAATCGGGCCGAATATGTGCTTACGTGAAAATCATGCTTACTGTATTCAATGCACGCCACTGTTAAATAGTATTAACTATTCATATATTCAGTTATATTATAATTCTATTTCTTTTCTATGATGTGGCGTTTGTATCCTTGTTTAACATATAGATTTTTCTCTGATTTTTTTACATTCCCTAGTAAAGCAATGCATTATTTTACTCCTTTACAATATATACAGTTCTATTTATGGTTTTTGTGTTTAATTTGTAGAACTCCATATTTATTTTTAGCGAAATTTAAAATAAATTAAATTTTAATAAATATTATTATTAAGTTCTACGGGTTAAGTATTTTTATGTGTTACAGCTGTTTCGGCTTGTAAGGCCATTATCAAACAGTGGATATACCACGTACAAACGACTTATTTATACAATTTTAAGTTACCCCTTCCCCTTTAGAGTAATTAGATATTTGTGGTGAAGCCCTGTAGTAATGTACGTTTTTTCCCGGGCACTTATCATTAAAGGTGCCTCGGTTAACGTTATGCTTAATTATCAAAATTCCCCGTTTTCTGCAAGTGTTATTTATAAATATTATTTTAATTTATGTCCTTGATTATTGGTTTTTTAAAAATATTTAGAAGTGGAGAGAAGATCATTTTTTGTTGATTATTTAAAAGTTTAATATTTGGATCCTTTTTATATTTATTTATTATTAAATTATTATTTATTATTAAAAAAAACGTACATTACTACAGGGCTTCACCACAAATATCTAATTACTCTAAAGGGGAAGGGGTAACTTAAAATTGTATAAATAAGTCGTTTGTACGTGGTATATCCACTGTTTGATAATGGCCTTACAAGCCGAAACAGCTGTAACACATAAAAATACTTAACCCGTAGAACTTAATAATAATATTTATTAAAATTTAATTTATTTTAAATTTCGCTATACAGTTTTTCTTTTTGGGAGATTTAATGCTGTTGATGTGCTTCAATGATTTATTTTTTATTTCTACACTCATCTAGTTCACTTCATGCCCGTTTAACTTAAAGGAAAGATACACCTACCAGACTATTGTTAGACCCGCGATAATGTATGTCTCCGAATGCTGGAGTATATACAACTCCTACTTTAGAGCAACTCGAAACAGCAGAAATGCGAATGCTTAGATGGTCAGCAGGAGTAGCACTAAAAGAAAGTTCACGCGTTCGTGATAGCCTGGGCGACACAGATATAAACAGTAAGCTGGAGGAACGACAGTTAAGATAGTATGGGCACATAAGACGGAGACCATCAGACCACACGGTGAAGCAGACAATGTCTATGGTGCTTCATCGACAGTTATCTAGAGGAAGACGGTCTGGATGAAAGCAATACCCAAAACCGAAGAAGATACAACCTGAGACCGAGAAGAGACTGAGAAAAGCCGACCCCAACAGCCTACCTAGGCAATGAATTGGGACAGTGCAAGAAAGAAAAAGATCTCGTTCACTCGTCGTCATGTCATGTGTCTAGTCGATGTCTAAAAAATTGTACTAAATTTTATTTTCATTGTTCTGGTAAGTTTAAAAAAATTCCGTTCATCTATACTTTACTCATTTTTGCTCATTAGTATTATCTACATTTTGTCGCCACTAACTTTTTCCGTACCACTTCAAGACTTTAAAATTCCTTCCAAAATTCTGAACCTTGAACGAGACTTCTTCTTCTGACTAGATTCAATTACTATTGAACTAAAGCTTCCGGTAGCTCTCTCATCCATTAAAAACCTCAAGATTTCACGGCCGCTCAGAATCTCTTTGTTAGAGTTTTCTGGACCATTGTTTGAGCGATAGTTGAGAACACTTCTTCCCGCCTATTTACTCTACTTTTTTATCGATTTGCTTACTTAATATTATCCTATATAATTCATGATAAACAGTCACATATTAAAAGCACTTTACTTAATTAATAATAATAAATGCACTCTAACTTAATTTATTAATCTGGGAATATAGATTTAGGAGTCTTCTCACCCAAGGAAATCCTTAAGCATATTGTAAATATTCACTTAAGCAATAATGGGATGCTTCTAGGATTAGGTTGAATTCGATATTTTAATGATGAAGTCCTCAAAGTCTGCTTAATATCGTTATATTATATATTCCGTGAAAATGTTAAACTATACACTTAACTTATAATTAACATAATTATTTCAGACTATCGAGTCTTCACGTATATATAGGAGCATATTTATTGACCCTGAAAAAGGATCTGAAACTTTGGCCAGAAGGGGCGTCTACAAACAGCAAAATATCTCAGAAAATTCTAAATGCAATGATTGAAAATGATTTTCAGCATTTGAATGGAAACTTTGAATTTTTTTTCTAAACAAATATGTAATTAACGTATTTTCGTTTTTTGGTTGAACTACGTCTGAAAATATTGTATTTTCTCGTTCTGTTGATATCATCGCATCAGACAAAAGGGTCGCCTTGGATTATTTACGTAAAAATGCGCTCACTATTTTATGTTTATCTACAAGGTTTGTGTGTATTTTTTATTATTACCCACTTAGACTTCATATATATATAGAAGATAATAAGCGGTCAGAGGTTATGAAAAAAAACTGTTATAACATCATTTATATCGTATTTTATCATATCAATTGAATGCCTTTTGAAAAACCTAAATACGTTACGAATGCCACTTTATTATATTAATTATAAAGATTTTTATGCAATTTTTTCAGCTATTTGATCATTTTATTGATATTCAAATATTTATTACTACGATATTATCTTTAGTAGTCAGAATCGGTCGAAAATATTAAATATCAATGCTTAAAGGCTAAGTTTCTTGCCGTTTAATATTATGTTCCGAAATTTTGTTGTGTATTTTTCGTTTAATTATTTCTAACGAATTTCCTACAAACCAAACTTTTCCCGATATAATATTTGAACTTTGAATCGAGTCAAAATTTCTTAGGGCGAGTTTTGTAGTTTCCAATCTATTAGCCAAGTAATTTCCAATACTTTGAATAAATGTCCGATCGGGTGCGAAAAATCTTAAAGGTTATACATATAAATTTTGTTGTGTTAGCTTTCGTAAAGTCCAAGTTATTTTTTACCAAAAAAAATTGAAAATTCCCCTTTATATTGCCACTATTAGAAATTATAAAATCGAGAAAAAAATCTAGAAGATTTCAGAACAAACTAAAAATCTATATATAGGTAACGCGAATATATTCATTAAATTTTCAGAAGCGCTTAATCTTATAAAGATGCGCGGGGCGAGCACGGAAAGTGAGTTATTGTTTTGACAGAAGGAAAACCACAGATAGCAAGCGGTACCATAGACTAACGGTGCGAGCGGGGTACTTTCTGGTGTGAACCTGAGCGATTAATATGCAATAATAAGTATATCTACTAGACAAGTGGCATATTCTCAAGAAATATTCTTGCGTATTTAATCAATGCGAATCGCTTAATAGTGCTCCATTCTTTCGAGTCTAGTGATTTTTAGTAGATATTAAATCAAATTAAAATTGTTTTTATATGTTCATTTCGTTTCCGGCGCGACCCTGGATTATATATTAGATTGCACTGTATATATCTTGATGGCTCACGTGTGACTGCGAAAAATGGACAGCAAACAAAAGATAAGTACAAAACTCGGCAAAAAGGCACACAAAAAATAAACGTGTGGATAAGAAAGCAGACAAAAGTGGTTTATATAATTGAATGCGCCAAGGAAACGAACTGGCAAAAAGGAAAATATAGCAACGAATAACAATGAACAAAGAAAAATGGGAGGCACTCGAGGCCTTCATCCAGCAATGAGTAGAAAACAGTTGACGATGATGGTGATGTTATGTTATTAATAAATTGGAAATCTGTCTGTCTGAAGAAACGGTGTGTTCTGGCATTGTGATATTCGCACACCTTATTCTATGTGTAATTTCTAGGTCAATATGACTACTTTCAACTTACAAAGTTTTGGTGCTTTTGATTTTTGCCATATTCTTTATTCCATAGTTTTCAATTTTTTAAATAAAAAACGATTTCGAAAAGTTTCATGTGGCAAATCAACCGATGGACAAAATAAATTGTTAACATACATATTGAGAAAATTATTTTGAATGTGCTGAGATTTTAAATAAATAATTTGTATTAAAATAAAACACAAATTACTTTGTTTTCACCACTATATTAGATTAAAAAATCTACATGTTTCGAGATTCGAGCAAATTTTGCTTGTTTCAACTTTTAAGATTAGTACACAATAATCCTGACGAAGAGAACATTATTCTCGAAACATGTAGATTTTTTAATCTAATATAGTGGTGAAAACAAAGTAATTTGTGTTTTATTTTAATAATAATGTCACCACAAAGTTCAAGCCTTCATACAGAAGAAGAAAACATATTCTTCGAACAGTAAATAATTTGTGATGAACTGATTTAATTTTTTCAGCGTTTTTAATGAAATATAAGGGAATATGAAATTCATATATATACGCAAAAATCCAAGTCTCAGCCTAGTACCTACATAAATGTCATGAAAGTCAACAAAACTGATATAAAAGTAAACAAACTTGTAGCGGATAAAATAGAAAATGTAAGAATTTCCCTTTTCAATCATGCTGCTGTACTTTTACGAGGGTCAGCAGTAAAATCAAGAAAACCGCCCTGTCTATTTCACAGGGGAGTCCTTTGTGTGCTTTCTATTATTGCTGCCCCTTGGAACCTTACAGCCGCCCCTACAGCGACCTCGGCCCCTCAAGGTGGTGTAAAACATCCCTAATCTTCCCCTAATACTTGACGCCGTAATTGAAAATGGAGAACGATGGAATTCTAAGGTTTTCGGGAGTGTAATACGATCTCTATGAAGCATTCAATATCGGCAATATTGTTTTTTCCTTCGTGGAAAATGATCGTAGTATCGGAAGGATGGTTATAAATGATTCTCGCTTAAATACAATATCAAATTATACCTGGAAATGAAACCTAATAATTAATGGAATATGGATGGTAATATCAAAATAAAATATTGATTGGTATAAATAATCAACTTTTTTTCTCAGAAACAGCATCCAATTATAGATAATCTGATAACGAAAAAGAAGGCTTTATCTGTGGTTTTAATTGCAGGCTAAAATTTTACTGAAAATCAAGTTCGAAAACAAGTTAAGAAATGATTTTAATAACTTACTTACTTACTTACCATTCCCCGTGGGGGTAGGCAGAGAGGATAGAGCACCACACTCTTCTGTCCTGACATACAACTCTCGCCTCATTCACATTCATACATCTTCGCATGCAAGTTCGCCGGTTGTTGAGGCTTCTAACGGGACCGTCTTCCATTTCAGTAATACGGAATAAATTTTAACATGAAAAAACAGGCTTCAGTAAATCGCACAGATTTTTCGTAAGTTATACCGTACGTACCGAGAATCGAACCTCACGGGGTGAGAAGCCAATGACTTGCGCACTGGGCTACGACGGCCGTGAATTATTTATTTTCTTTGTAAATTTCAGATCTTTGTCTTTGATCTATCTGTCGCAAAATATAGTTCCCACCATAATCATGAATGTTTTATTCATTAGATGGTTGCTTTTAGTAGAAAAAAATAATGTCGCACTAAAAAAGTCAGATATTTACTCTAAAATTTGACGCTAAGTATAGTAGTGTTGCCGGGGTGTAAAGAAGAAGGCAACCATTTTTTTCAATGAATGGAAATAAAAATGTAAGTAAAATTGCACAATAGTTTGAAAGTAATATTAAGATATCTCAAAAACTAACAAAGTTATAGAATTTTAAATTTGCGTCTTGCATGAATAATTTTGTTCCGTCCGGTGGAGTCGCGTGACGTCATCTCTCGTACCCGGTGTACATCGCGGCTCGTGCTCCGGCGCCCGGCTGTGCGGACGCGTGACGTCACAGGCGAGTTGAAGGTCAATAATTCCGTGCTAAAATACACTAACTTTAATATTCCTTATCTATGTGAGTTGTTTATTGACAGATTTCAACAAATTTTCACCTATTTATTAGTATTGGTCTATGTTTTAGTAAAATGTTACTAGTATTAGTTTCCTATTACTGTTACTAGTATTATTAGTATTATAAATCCGAAAGGTATCGTATTTGGGTCATGTGCTCAGAGGAGAAAAATATGAATTGCTCCACCTGATTCTTATGGGCAAGATAGAGGGTCGTAGAGGTGTTGGAAGGAGACAAATTTCCTGGCTCCGCAATATACGCGACTGGACGGGCATAAGAAGTGTTGGAGAGCTGTTTCGTGCTGCCCAGGACAGGGACGCTTTCTCTCGGGTGATGTCAACGTTGGGGGGACCTGACATGACACCAAAAGAAGAAGAAGAAGTATTAGTTTCTACTGATACCTAGTGAATATGATATCATCAGCACTATGAAACTTCTCCATTGGTAAGGCGAGTTGGAGTTCTGTAAGTAACTTTTTTTTCGAAAGATGGATATTTCTGTGAATCTTTGTATTCTCAATCTTCCTCACAGATTTGTCTGTGTTTTAACAGCAGGTACATACATACGTAACAAACAAACATGTGACGAATGAAATGTTGCGAGGGGTAATTTATCATTTTTACTATCTGTCAAAATTGAAACAAAATGTGTATTTTATATGTTGGATGTATATATTAGCATATTTCATAAGCTCGGCCTATACCCCATCCACCGTGCTATCCTTATATCTGGTTAACTACCCTTTCACCAGTAAACTTTCAGTTATTTTATTTCTACCCCCTTATGGCGAGTGTTATTGCGTCTCAGAGTTTTAGTGGTAAGCATTGTACATCGAATGAATGTTAATATTTTTTAACCACTTGAATTTATTAATAAAACCGCCAGATTTCAGAAAAAAATGTACTATTTACTTCATCGCAGTGCTAATAAAATTATCCTAAACAAAAAATATTATCGCCGTTTACATAATTCAATCATTTTTATATTTTTCAAAGAATTTCAGTACCGGAGCATTTCTTATTTTTTTTATATTTAATTTAATTTGAGATTCATACAACTTAAATAATTACGAGGTACATAGGCCTAACATTATATTAATAGATACTAGTGAGAGTGGTAGTTATGATTTGAAATATAATACGATTAAAGGAGAAATTAATAATACAAAACTTTATGATAAAACTGTGTGATAATAGTTAAAACATATTAAGGGTTATTATTATTGTCTCTCCGGTGACATTTGATTTGATTGTACTGGATATAAACATATAAAAGAAATTACAATGAAAGTTACGGTTGAACTGATCGGAATTTTTTTTTTTTTAGTAAATAAATTATTAAAACCTTGCAGAAAAAAATTAGTTCAGATTTTAATTTATTTTAAATGTTTATTTATTTTCTTGCTTAAGAACATAATACAGATAAACAATACATTCACAGAATAAAATAAGTGAAAAAAAAGTTTTTTATTCAATATTATATACTTTAATAATTGGCCAATATTTTGTTTTATTGATTTTTATCACAATATTTTCGATCCATATTTTAAAATTATTTATATTGTGAACTAGGAATATGAAACACCCTACATAATATACAGCGAAGAACAGTTTTCACGGCTCTAACTATTAATGGTCTTTATTGCGAGATTCGAGACTAAAGACTCATCCATATGCACATTGCATATGGATGAGTCTTTCAATAAAACTCGCTTTATACATTCAATCCGCTTTCATTCTTCATTTGCACTCCATTGAAATTTTCCCGGCAAACTATCGTCGTTACTAGGACGCTATTTTGTATTTCCTTTCGTTGCCAACGACTTAGCATAATCGATCAAAAGATGGCGTTGTCCAATGGAATGGAAAATTTGTTCAGGATATTACGGTAAAAATAAAAATATGTTCACCTTTTTGTCCCAGACTGGCTTGGAAGAGAGTTAGACCCTGGCGTCACGCAGACCCGTTCCGGCGGTACTCAACCTTTTTTCTTCGGCCACATACATGTATTTGCTAAGTTACGCGGGCCCCAACATTATACTGATATGACGAAAAAAAATCATATAGGGAATAACAGAATTGATCGAAACCCGTTTGATTCAAGATTAGGACGCCGCCACTTGATTAATTAACAAATATATTTTTTAACTATAACAGATGAAAATAATATTTATCGCTTATCAGCATTCTAGCCAATATCAGCACAAATATTAATAATAGCTTATTTTCCTATATGAAATTTATTTTCATATTGTCTGTAGATATACCTACTCAAAATATAATGATGAAAAAAATAAAACTCAAAACTTACGTATATCCAAGCGTTTATTTTTGCTTAGCATCTTAACAAAAACAATAAATAAACGTATAAGAAAACATGAATACAAAGATTTGGACATACTCAAAATATTGTGTCAATTATTTGAATGATGAAAAAGTAGGAATACACAATATTTACAGATTTCAAAAAAGTATCTGACACATTGGAACACGAGACTTTACTGACAATAATGAATGAACGTGGAATACGGGGACCACTAAAAAAATGGATAAAAAATTACATGTCAAATACGAAACTTACACTCTGTTGTTAAAACTATCTATGGTTGAAATAATAAATTTGTTCTTAAACCATAAAAATCGCCGGTTTTAAAATGACAGAAGTTTTTTCTTTTTGTTCATGCGTATTTCAAGATATACAAAACTTACGATGCCAGATTTTTTTAATCACGTTCCTGATATAAAAGTTTAGCGGGCCGCAGGTTAAGTATGGCTGCTCTAGACTAAGACATCAGAACATTTAATTTTTAGGTTAGAACATATGGTTTTCAACGTTTAATTTTTAGATTAGAACATACGTTTTGATCGAAAGGTGTCAAAATTGACAGCATCCACGGCGACAGATCATCATTACTAATAGCCGCGCAGAGGCCACTATCGCTCACACGGTGGCCAGTACAGTCGAAAGCCAATTGCCGACACCAATGGCCGGGTAGCGGGCACTAATGGCCACGCAGCGGTCAGTATAACCATCCGCAGGGCCTAGAAGCAAAACTGTTAGTTAATTATAAATATTCCATAAAATAATCGTCTAGATTCGACGAACCTAGTCCCTACTCAAAACATTGAAGTTCGCTTGCATGTCAAAAGATACTTTTATATACTTTATTATATATTATGATTTTTAATGTATATTATTTCTTTACAAATTAGAATCAAATGAATTCGAATGAAATTATCGGCCTATGATGGTAAAATGGTGAAAAAGGCTACCTACCTCGACTAGTAGGTAGACAGTGGCCGAGAGACTTGCTACATATTTATTTCTTTATTTTACTTATTTATCTTCATTTTGTTACATGTCATAGGAAAAGGAGCCGCTCATCTCACTAGTGTGGACACAACGAAAGGAAATATATCTCACTAGGAAGAACGTGTGCCGAGATGAGCAGCTTACTATATAGTGAGAACAAAATAATATAAATATATTTTCC
The DNA here is from genome assembly GCA_016648135.1 of Agrypnia vestita. Classification (NCBI taxonomy): domain Eukaryota; kingdom Metazoa; phylum Arthropoda; class Insecta; order Trichoptera; family Phryganeidae; genus Agrypnia; species Agrypnia vestita. The sequence continues at coordinate 37,788 of JADDOH010007244.1, read as the reverse complement.
TACATTTATAAGCATGTATGCGTGTTCATATCATGCAATTAAATGTTATTTATCCAATAAACTTCGAATTATCGGTACTGGAATGAAATGAAGTGAAATATTTTTTCTTAAAAAAAAGAGATGCGAACACGGAATGCATGTTACATAATAATTCTTACTGTTTTCAATCTAAGCTAAACATTTATGCTATGTAAATAGGACTAACTCGTTGGTCTCCTGTAATGGGGCTCGAACTGTCAACCACAGGATCACTGCGCGTGAGTCGTAACCACTGTGTGCAATGTAACGACTAATTTTTTTTAAATAAATTATTTTTTTAACAGAAAATATCGATTTCAAATAAAATTGATTCCAAATTTATGTATTTAATTTTATAACTTTAGGAGGATTTTATGAGTTTCTAGTTTCGTCACCAAAATAGATGCCAATAGAGCCAATATTTTTGCCAATACAGAGCCAATATTTACCCAATATTTTTGCTCGATTTATCTCTGCTCGTGAATAAGAGCTTGACATGAGTAAGAACTTACTTCAGTATTATCTTATTTCATTAAATTATAATACAATCAATCAATCAGATACAATTTGAAGTAAGTGAAATGCGTCTGGTAATGAAGACGTATCGGACTGAGATACGTTATTTTATAGAAAGAACATCCAGTCGAATGAACGATGGAAGAACGTGTCGGCTTTGGTGTTTAGGGGAAATCCTTTAAATAATATTATAAACACAATTTTTATAATGTAATATCAGAATATAAAGAATAGCTCAATTTTGTGTACATCAAACAGCATATCATATTATATTCTCTTTGAGCGCGATAGTCTTTGATGTAAAAAATGTAACACACTTATTTTATAAAAATCTTTGTATATTTCTGTATAAGTTAACCACCTAATCAGGGCGTATAATGAGAACAAGAGGCATGACTTTTTCTAAGCATTTATTTTAAAAAGAAATCGAAATAAGATATATATGTCGTAATATTTCAATCACAATAATTAACATTATTCAGATATTATTATTTCATAATATTCTGCTACATAAATATATTTCTTTTTTTCAAATATATGTTTAAAAAAGGTAGGCTTCTTGTTCTCACTGCACGCCCCTGATGACTTCACTACTCCTGAATGATATTTATTAAGAATATCTAAGATAGAAAGAAAATATGTCAAAAAACCACAATCAATCCAATGAATTTAATAACAACCCTTTTGCAATGAACACCCTTTATTTATTTTCCTTTCCCAAATCAAGATTGGTTGCTTCTATTAATAGCAGTTAACAGATGCTATAGATTATTTCTAAATAACAAAGAAACGATCGCTGAGATGGTTTGGTCATCTGGAACGTTTGAGCGAGTGATACGTGAGGAAAATATGATAAAGAAAATATATGAGACGAGTGTTAAAGGCAGCCAGGAACCGATGGTGTCGGCGAAAGACATGGCACGATCGAACAAACCAAATATCGGAAGATGGATCTTTTAAAAGCTTCAAAAACACAACAGCGTGCATGAAAATGCTAGCTTGTTGGTATGGTGATCTAGTGGTTTGAACCCCATTCCAGGAAACCAGCAAGATAGTCCTATTTTCAAGCACAAGGCTTTAGATTAACCCCAGAAGGCTACTGTTAGTCGTTTCGACTAACACGGATATTTATTTTCTTTCCTCTCAATATCCCCGTAACAATCACCTTTACACCAGTAACTCCGGCTCATTCTATCAGTACCTAATCAATTAATTATTCATATTTCCACCTAATCCATGTAAATTTCTTTTTTCTATATTTTCAGTTTACTGCTTGATCTGTCGCAAAAAGATTATGATACTCTCGAAACTCGAATAGTCAGTAAATTATAAAATGATGATTTAACTCAAGTTCCAATCCATTTTAATGATCATAAATTATATTTTTAACAATTTATACGAGTTTTACGGAAATACCGGCAGTGGTATATAGTATTATATAAATAATTGCTTTATTCTGTAATTTATATATTGCTTTTTCGTAGGGCGCTACCGATGTCATTAAAATATTCTAATTTTCAGAGGGCGCTCGAGTGTAATCATATGCAATGATTCCTTCTCACAAAAACACGATTCCTGGAATTCGTGGAAAATACATCGAAAATATTCATGGTGTTTTCTGGGGCCTCTGAAACATTTATTTTTGGCGAATTGGTTGTTGTTGATGCGTGAGATGACTAAAAATATTATTATTTCGAAGCGAGGAATATAAAGTTTTTTTTCCTTTCGTAATTTCCTTCGTAACTAATTTGTAACTAAAGTTTGTAATTTGTAACGGTTCGTGCAACGCAGGAGATGGCCCATTTGGTCGTTTGGTGTTGGAAAAGAAAATATTTAAAAATTTACACCAATGCTCACTCATAGCGCCATTTTCGAAAAATTTTATCTTAAGGACGCTTCGCACATGGCAAGATCAGTTAAACTGTTAAAAAAAAAAATATATATATATATATATATATATATATTACCTGCTTATCAGCACGCCGTCTTGCGGGGGTAGGTAGCGAGGATAAAACGCCACACTCTTCTGTCCTGCAACTCTCGCCTCATTCACATTCGTACATCTTCACATACAAGCTCGACGATTGTTGAGGCTCCTAAGAAGACAGCACCAGGAACGTTTTTTTTTCAAAAAATTTTCCAACATAATTTTTTAATATGTACCTACTTTAAGAAGTGATTTAAAAAATCAAAATAATAATTCATATCCTTGTAAAAAATTACTCAATTTCTACGAAAATTTCAGGTGATGTAATCCCTTGATACCCTGCACTATAAATAATTTGAAAATATTCAATAAACAATTTTATGCAATATTATCATTATTTAAGCCATAAGCAAATGTAAAAATGGAATATTTGAATAAAAAATATAGACATCTATCACACAACAGTAGCCGTATGGATTCAGTGGTCGGTCGTAATGGAGCCGCAGATGTGGGAAGCTCTAAGTGCAAAACGAGAAGAGATGAATCTGACGAAAGATTTAGCACCGGAAATACTGTTTTTTACTTCGAAGCGAGACTCGGGGGAAATAAAGTAACGGAGGTTCCGCTTTCCGGACTCGCGAGCAAGCGAGACGGCCTCAGCTGCTCAGCTGCTCAGCTGCCTGCACTGCATGCTCAAACATGCAAATGAATGCTGTTTATATGCATGTGTATGTGTAAAACGTTGTTTCAATTTATGTGCTTCAACTATTTTCGAAAAAAAATCGAGAAGGCTAGAAAATTTACTTTTAATTTACATCCTAACTAACTAACTAACTTACCATCACGCCGTTTCCCCATGGGGGTAGGCAGAGAAGATAGAGCGCCATACTCTTCTGTCCTGACATACAACTTTCGCTTCGTCTACATTCATACATCTTCGCATGCAAGCTCGACGGTTGTTGAAGCTTCTCACAGGACCATCTTCCCGTATCTGATTAATCTGGTCATGCCACGTCTTCCTTGGTCGCCCTCTCTTTCTGGCGCCGTCAACATTTGCATCATATATCTTTCTTACCATTCTTCCCCGTCAACACTTGCATCATATATCTTTCTTACCATTCTTTCCCGTCAACACTTGCATCATAAATCTTTCTTACCAATCTTTCCTCATTCATTTGCTCAACATGCCCAAACCACCTGAGCGACCTTATTTTTATTCTATGTATTATGCTACGATCAGCTTTACATTCATTCCTATTATCTTCATTCTTTACTCTATCATATATGGATTTATCACACATACGTCTAAGGGACCTCATCTCCACTGCATTCAATCTACTTTCGTTCCTCCTCTGCCAGCTCCAGGCTTCAACATCCTCAAGAGTCAATTATATACAAAAGGATTATTTTATTTAAAAAATGTTAAATTTCCCTTTTACAAAGCATGCGAATCATTTACCTTTCACTTAAGTCGGGATTAAATGTCATAACTTTCTTCGGCATTGTTTATTGCGCTCCGTTCAAAAAATTCTTCTGCAAAACGTTACGGTGTGTATTCAGAAAATTCTGCTTTTACGAACGTAAGGGCATTAAAACGTGTACGTTTACTCTGAAAGCTCTGTGAATTCAACGTCAAAGCTTTGAAAGTCCACTACACCAGCGCACCGCGGCTGACCGACGAAGCAGCGACTGCTTCCACAAAATGGAATCACAAACCAGACCGCTAGCTTGAAAGCTGCTTTCAAACACATTTATTTACTGCGCTCTGCTTTAACAAGTACAATCATGCTCTCCAAAATAATGAAATAACAAAGATCAGTTTGCGATTCAGGTAACGAATGCCGAGATATGAAGTAAATAACTTATCTCCAATAATAATAATTATTTATGTCCGTTCACAACTTCCTATTAATAGCTGATGGTATTGTAACGTATCTACCTGTACACCTAAGCTAAATACCTAACTATAAAGTTTAATAATATAAGTTTTACGAAAAGCCCAAAGCTTGAGACTTTAAGCTACCGAATTAAGCTTTATTACGACTTTTGTGACTTTTAAGCGCACACTTTATGCTTTAAGCTTCTAGATAAAACTTAAGTCGAACTTAGAACTTCGGAAGTATATTTACATGAAAGCTAATATTTTTTTTTTTTTTTTGTTAAGAATTTATATTTTCAAAATTGGCCAGTCGTGATCTATCTAGTGGCTAGGAAAATTCCCCCTCCGTTGTGTCCGTAGCTATCCAAAATTCTTTTGATATGTGGTGAGATTCGTATTCTTATTAACGCGACTAGACTAATATAGATCGAATTCTTACCCAACCATGGAAACAACAAACGCACGCAACTAATCCGTACTCGTCCTTCTAGAAACCGCTCTAGAATTCTACAGTATGATTTCAATATTGTTTTTAAATAAAACGAAAACGTTGACTTAATGTTTTTTTAATAAAATAATCTGAATAAGATTTTTTTAAATATAATTTTTTATATGGTTTAAAAATATTAATTTCAGATGTATCATTCTCAAAATATATAGTATTCTCAATATATATAATCCAAGGAAAAATGCCCGTCAATAACACTACCAGATGGCTCAAATAATAATGAGGTATAAAACGCAAAAAAAAGTCCATCACTAACTTACGAAGATTCACGCAACTCTAGATAGATTCACGCTATGACACAAAGCTCCATCTATTGTGTCGTAGCATGAATTAAACTAATTATAACAAAGTCTTCTTAGATGGCACCACTGTAACATGATATTTATATTAGGTCCTTACATATGAAATTCACGTTTAGTATGGGAGGAACATAAAGTCGATTTTTTTTTATTATAATATATTTATTTAATCAAAGTATGTACCATTGCTATCTATGCACTTTTGCCATCCCATAGGTAGTTCATCGATCCCTTTACTAAAAAAACCATTCGGACGGGAATCAATAAAATCTTTGAAGGCGGTTTGGACTGCCCCATCGGAGTTGAATTTTTTCCTTTGCAAGAAGTTATCCAAATTTCGAAAAAAATGGTAATCTGTTGGGGCAAGGTCCGGAGAGTACGGTGGATGTCTTAGACATTCCAATTGAAGCTCCTCTAATTTGGTAGCCGTCTGTTGTGCAGTGTGTGGTCTAGCGTTATCATGAAGCAGCAGTGGCCTAGAGCGATTAACCAGCCTCGGTTGTTTAGCAGCTAGCTTTTCCATCATGGTTTGCAGTTGCTGACAATAGACATCTGCCGTAATCGTCTGGCCAGATTTAAGAAAGCTGTAGTGAACGACACCAGCACTAGTCCACCAAACGCTCACAAGTAACTTTTTTGGAAGTCAATTTTCGCTTGGGGCATGGTTTGGCTGGTTCGGCAGGGTTCAGCCATTGCGATGAGCGCTTCCGATTATCGTACAGGATCCACTTTTCATCACAGGTAATGATTCGATTTAAAATCCCTTCATTATTGTGCCGGTTGAGTAATGCAACGCAGCAGTCAACGCGCGTTTGTTGATTTGCTTCACTCAATTCGTGAGGTACCCACCTTTCAAGCTTTTTCACCTTACCAATTTGCTTCAAGTGGATTAAAACAGTTTTATCACTAACACCGCAGCCTGCAGCTAACTCGGATGTGGTTTGCGATGGATTCCGCTTCCACAATAGCCTTCAATTCTTCATTATCAACTTTGGTCTCCGGCCGTCCACGGGGCTTGTTCTGCAGGTCGAAATTTCCAGAACGAAAACGTTGGAACCAAAAACGCACTGTGTTTTCTTTTGCGGCACCGTCGCCATACACATCATTAATCCTTCGAGCCGTTTCTGCAGCACTGGTGCCACGGTGGAACTCGTACTCGTAAATAACGCGATATTTCAAGTTTTTCATTTTGTAAACTGAGTCTCGCAAAGAAAAAAACAATTGAGGAAAAAACAAATGAATTATAATTTTCAAAACACAAATACATGAGTAAATAGCTGTATAAATTTGGATTTGGAATTCCTAACCAAAGAGAAGATATTTGAGATCAAATTTGCCAGTACGGTAAAACGTCAATTTCATATGTAAGGACCTAATACAAAGTAGAAGCATTAGATGCACTTCCCCTTGTATGCACTTACCCCAACTCACTTTACGTAATTTTCGATGGGTTAAAGTTAATTTTTAATTATATTCAAAATCACCTTTCCAACTTCGTGGATAACTACAAACTATAGATTACAAAAATGAATGGCAAAATGAGATAATATGTTATTTAATCATTTTGGAGTAGGTATGTGATTTTATTTGTAAAATATTCAACTATATTTTATTGTTGTTTTCCTTAATAATTTTAATTTTAATGTGCATTTCTTTTTAATATAAGTACATGTTGTTGACTTAATTGGAGACTAGAATCTTTTTTTTTTGACTGTATAAAATGTTTGTATTCTCAACGTCTCTGTAATTGTCTCTTTAATTAAAATAAAATTAAAAAGTGTCAGGTGTTAATGAGGGCGGGTGAATGGGGAGGGGGGTAAAAAACTGTGGCCAGAAAGACAGAAGATGTGGTGAGTTAGTTTACCCTGAAGAATGAACGGAGTGGCGGTTCGGCAACCGCTTGATGTTCCCGTGAATATAGCGGCTTAAACCAAGTGAATTTGTGTATTATTTATTTTGCAGTGATTAACCACAAAGTAGTAGCCGAATACAGCAGCATAACTTATTTTTATTTACATTTAAAAATGTCGAGTTATTTTTCCACTACTATAGTGTCGAGAGGAGCAGTCTATCTCATCATCGATTATGACAGAGACAGCTTCTCTTGAAACTGTATTAGTGACATACCTACCCAATGTATGTTAAATGCAAAATCAAGTTTAATATTGACATTTCACGCTCTGGGCACCAGCGATATCAGATCTAAGAATGGACCCTGTAATGAAAATCTGAAACGTCAGCCAGACGTCAGAAACACACACCGTGGTGTGTGTTTCTGACGTCTATTTGTGGTGGGCCCGTTTATTTATTTAAGTAATACACGGCCATAACCAACAGATACAATATATGGAACCTGATGAATCAATTTTAATATGATACCTTTCTATAAAAATATGAAACAAAACGCAAGAAAAGATGCTTAATTTTTCTCACATTACCAGACAATCACTTTAATTCCCATGGGAAAAATTCGTTCGATATTCGTCGTTTTTGATATTTATCTTTCCCTCGGGAACGAGTAAATGACGAATATTGAGTCTACTGTGTATACATAGTGTGCACACGTTTGTATCAAGAGTCATCAAGGTTTCAGATGCGGGCCTACATTCTTTTTCATGACTTCTTTCATACAAATAGCTTTATTGTGAAAAGCTGATTTTCTTCACTGAAAAGCAATGCTGTGCGCTTTGATTGCAACGTGCAAGTGTTGCTAGCGGCATAATATTATATATTAGAGACGTGATTTGATAAACAACTGTCTGTTTCGTGTTCACGTTCATGTTCGTGTTCATACAAAGACCGTGGACAGAAGCAGACAACGTACTTTGTATTGGTGGGGTGGCCAACTTTTTGTTATCGAACTACGCCGTGAGCGAACCCGAACAATCATGTAATGCAATCATTATTCCGATGGCTTTATTCCCAATATTTCCTTATGACCTTTGTCCACGAATGAAATTTTTATGAGATTCACAACTTGAGACAGTCTACGAGATCCGGATTTTGTAACCGTTTTTTTTAATGAGACACTAACAGAATACCGGGTACAAAATGCAAAACAATACTTTACATATTTTAAACTAAGACATCTTTCCCAATTACACGTGCCTTTGGCCTACGCTAGCAACTGCACATATTTTTTAATGTAGGTATCAATACAGTGCGATCATGTACAAATATATAAATAAAGCTTGAATATAATGTGTTACGTGTCTAGGAGTGACTTTTTCAATACTGACACGGTATCTGCAAGAATATCAGCATCAATGTTAGGGTCAGCACAATATATATTATGTGTGTGTGTATGTACGTCACATTCCTGTGATGAAAAAAAATACCAAAGTTACCTAATAGGATGCTGACTTATTCTGCCGTTGTCCATGTTGTCTACACAATGTCCTAAAGATTTGCTGTTCCGCGCATAAATTCACGCTAGTTATACCACAGACGTCAAATGTCATACTGTAAATGATGGTCCGATACATCAGTTAAGTGCATTTGAATCTCTTCAGCAGCAATTAAAACGGAATAAATGTTTGTAATTTCGTTTGTCTAATTTTTCAAAATAAATAATTGTACTAATCTATTAACGCTTCTTAACTAAGCTCAAGCTAATCTCTGATTTTATCTTCAGATCTTAACTTGTGTACATGTTACTAAGATCTAACTAGATCGCTAAGATTTGTCTCATCGAGCCTCATAGACCATTACACTCTTTGCAATTTTAAGATACCATTTTCGTACTTATGAAAATTATCAATATTGAAGTGATTTTTCATTTCCTTTTCAGTCAAAGGTCACACATCTCTGATTATTACACGGCCGTGCACAGCTGCGGAGCGCATCCCATTGGAACGGGTGACCGCGTTAGTGCCAGTGGTTATCGATCCTCCATTGCAAATAAGCTGGCTAGAAAAAGAAGCGCTCGGATTCAGATCGTTTTTAAAAATATTAATAAAAAAAATTGTGTATGTTTTCATTCATCAAAATTCAAAGGTGTTACGACATAAAATTATTCCATCGAGTATTTTGGAACGTTCCCAATCGGTTTGGAAAGGATGACGGCGTTCCGAGAGTTCTAGAAGTGGCAGAATGCGGACGTTGGGCGTTCGCGGGTATACAAAGCACTGCGCATGGTCAAACAAGAAGTGTTTGTTTTGATAGAACATGACATCTGTGAGCGACAGAAATGGACGATTTACTAAGTGAATTTTCGAATGGAGCGACATTAGCGAATAATTCGCTTACGTATCTACCTTATCATTCGCTTAAATTTTTATTTTTGAGTTAATTAAGCATAAAATTGAAAGCATTAATAACTACCTGGTTAAAAATATCACAACCCTAAACGAACTGTATAAAATTTGAAGACAGAAAATCTTGATTTTTCATAATTCATAATACCTATGCAGGATGTTTATTATCTTCTATTTTTCATTGGTATAGCATCGAATTTTAATCAATATTTAGTTGCAATATATTTATACTCATATACATTAGCGACAGAAGTCAATGTCTACCAAACAAAAATGATACAGGTCACATCCAAAAATATCTAAAAGTCGTTTATCAAATCTACTCGACAAGAAAATCCTTGGATTTATGTTATTTAAGAAAAAAAAAAATATGCTCTCTTAATGAAATTTTATCTTGATATAAGTTTGCGCAAGTACACAATAATAATGTTCATTAAGAATTATTACAAAATTTCTGATGAAAATATTGATGTGTTTTAGAGTTTTAGAGAATGATATCACACAAAAACTATTAAAAGTACAATTTCTTTCTCAAATTTTATTTTATAAAATTTTACATTAAAAATAAAAATTATGGTGCACAGTAATAAAAAATTAACCCGATTTATATAAACACAGTTTTCATTGTGAATCCTTTATTTGCGAGGTCCTGGTTTTCATTTTATTGTACTTTTGTTTTCTTTACTAAGAGATTCATTTGTATCACATTGGTACTAAATTAACTTTAAGATCATCATGAAAATCGTTTCTTTAGTAGGTATTTGTATTATTTTATTAATTATCACCAGCATTTTGATAAAACATAAGTTTTTACAGAATAACAACCAGCTTTTGTTTTGTAGCAATTTTAGATAAAGGGATAAATTTTAAAGTGTCTATGATTTAAATAATTTTAAAGTTGTACCCGAAAGTAGGTAATTGCCCGAGCAACTAAGATAAATTTGTATTTTTTGTAAGCGTGTGTGTATGTGTGACTCCAAATGTATGTAAGAATGCATTGTCATTAACATCAAGTCGCTGTGCAAAATTTCAGCTCGATTAGATGACGGGAAGTGTGTTAATTTTCACTTTCAAGGTTTTTTCACAATCAAGAACGGTGGTGAAGTTAAAGCATTAAAAATATAATAGTTTACTAAACACATTCTTTGACTTCTTTCTGAGAATTGAAGCTTGGAATCCAATCATCTCATATTTTGACATGTCATATGACGGATTGCAAATTGTGCAAGTGATTTTTCATGTGCGATCTAGACTATAACATTCCAAATAAAAATTGAACAAAAAACTTTAACTATGTGTTTATTTTAAAACCTCATCGCCGCAAATACGTGGCAATACAATGTCTATTCAATTAATCAACAATTAACATTCGTTTACAATACCAATAAAGTTTTAATAATATAATATAAAAAAATATAATCTTTTAAATTATCTGCACACTTTACCCTTCCGTACTAAACATATATTCTGTTTGCATATCACCCGCGGTGTTGCAAATAATTTATTCTCCCGCTTCCCCGATGCACGTGTTTCCAAACTATAAATTTCCTAAAAGCATCGTACTTACAAACTACATTATGCACAGAAGCGTTTTTTTCCTTTTTCTATTCTTTTCACTTAAATATTATTTAATATTTCAGTATTATCAGGTAACGAAAGAAGGTTAAATTGAAAGGGTTGATTTATAAGATTTAAAAAAGGTCGTTCAGACACGGGACATGCAAAGGACACGCCGTCATCACAAAGGCAACTGGAAAAGATCACATCAAATAATATTCAGCTAAACCATTGGGGGGTCGTTTTAAGTGTCTTAAAATCGATTGAGATAACCGTAAGAGTATAAATTGGTTGAATATTTGAAAAATCATTGATTATCTTCAAGATTTGCATAACATACATAATATTCAGAGTACAACAGAATATAACAGAAAGCATAAAAGAGTGATAATTAATTTCTGAATATGAGTTTTTTGAAAATGATTATTAGACAAAAAGTTGTATAGACTAAGAGCCAGTGACCGCAAGACTTACGTTATAGTATCAAAGCTGAAATATTTTCTGTATAATATGTATATAAAAAAATTAAGTTTAGGGGGTTTTGGCAGAAAACAGGTAATTTTTTTTTGCATTACAGATCGCTCCATTTACAATGCAAGTATATCTTGGAGTACCTAAATGGAGGTAGTAGAGTGCCACCACGATAACTTGGCGTGCGAGGGAGGTCGCCCCTGTCGCGAAGCAGAAATTGCCAGGTTGTAAATTTATTACACAATACTTAATGTACTGAATGTCCGGTGACCAGTGTCAGAGCCTTCAATATAAATTTGGTCGGGTAACAGCGCGCTCCGCGGCAGCCGCTCTATCTGTCAAAATGTCAGACGGTAATATCGGTCCTTTATTTGCTTTTTCAGCTTCGCAAAACTTTAATACTTCATCGGCAATTGTTCTTGCACCACCCCGGACTGTTTTGGTTGTTTTGGACATAATAATTCAGTGTATATTGGTAATCAAGATGTCACAGCTCCCGAGCAAATACAAAATTGTACTGAATTACAGGGCGAGGGGTTACCGCCGGGTGCGGGCGGGGCGGGTTTTAGTTCCAATCCTGCCGCACGCCAAGTTATGTTGGGCAGGCAATATAAGTAGGTACAAAAAATATATGAAACGAGTAGGTTGTTGGTCTTATGGTTAGGACTCTCGCCTTGTGATCCAAGGGTCGCGGATTCGAACCTCACTTCAGACCAGCAAATTAGTCCTATTTTCATAGCACAAGCGTTTAATTTAGTTTGAAAATAGTAAGAATATTGATGTGACACGTATTCCGTGTTCGCATCTCGATTTAAAAAAAAATTAAAATAACAAACTGATTTTTAATATGTTTAACAGGACAGTACTATATACATATTCATATTAATGATTTACAGAAGCTTTTCGCGGGTCATTTCTTCTGCCGAATTAACATTAATTATATAATACAAAGAAAAAAATCTATAAAACCACTATATATTGAATAATCAACATGTTTCGGGGCCAATAGCCCATTCATTACTTTGGATTAAATGTTTACTAATAATTAAAATTGGATGTATAGGCCAATGATATAATAAACTTGTGTCAGAGTAGCTTGTTGGTCTTGTGGTTAGGATACTCGCCTCGTGATCCAAAGGTCGCGGGTTCGAATCTCAGCCCAGACTAGCAAGTTAGTCCTATTTTCATAGCACAAGCGTTTAGCTTAGTTTGAAAATAGTAATAATATTGATGTGACATGTATTCCGTGTTCACATCTCTATTTTAAAAAAAAAAAAAAAACTGTAGATACGTTACAAGCGTGAAATCTTGGCAACTCAAAAGTAAGGTAATTGCCTTACTTGCATTCGTTATTGAACGGACCTTCTTTGTGATCGGGCGCGACGCTACGCGGAAAAAGGAACAGAGTATCGTACACTATTGGAAGAATGAGTACGTTATTTTAGTCACCGTGATTTCAAATTACCTGATTTTTCTGTCCACACGCAGAGCCAGATTCTATATGAAAGCTGGCTAGTATGGGAATAACGTGTCTATATTAAAATACGTCAATGGTATAGAGGCACTAACAAAAATAAAAAATAAATATATCAAAGTTGAATAACTAACTAGGAATAAATGTGAAAACAAATTTAAATGAACGGATAAAAAGAAAATTTATTCAAAATCTTTGTTTTCATTGAAAAATATGGAACAAAAGATTCTTAATTTTTGACAGTTAACGCAATATTTCAGAGCTTCATATCTCATGATGGAAATGATGTACGGAGCTGAAAATACTAGCGTTGATGTGTAAATTTCACATGAAATAAGCTACGGTTATAGCTATAGTTGTGATTTGTGATGCTTCAGATAAAAACTTTTTAACTATGAATAGAACACAACGTTGTTTACTTCACACAATGACAGTTTAATTAAATAAATAAATTAAAACGTTTTCGATGCTTACTGCATCATCTTCAGTAATATACTGCATCATCTTCAGTATATTACTGAAGATGATGCAGTAAGCATCGAAAACGTTTTAATTAATTTATTTAATTAAACTGTCATTGTGTGAAGTAAACAACGTTGTGTTCTATTCATAGTTATTTACAATGAACTTCCACAAAGTTAATCACGAAAATTTCGAAATATTAAAAACTTTTTGCTTAATAATTAAGATTCTCAATAAAATGGTGAAAATTTCTCTTGTCTTGTTTTTAGTACAAAACTATATAAAAAAGAATGTTTTCTTTATTTTTTTTACGAAAAACTTTATCGTTTTTTTAAAAAAAACTTCCAATTGTTTATTATCTAAAATTATTAACCCGAGAATGTATTGTACTCTAAAAATTTAAATTATCACATTTAAAATTCAAAGTCCTTTAGGCGAGCGACCGATTCCGGAATATTTACAAAGTTTTGATACAACTTATTATTCCATGACAAATTTTCGCCTTTCAGGGTATGCTAATTCTTTGCAACATTTTCTTAAATAAGAGAGCTTTCGGTGGGGAAATAAAAATTCAATCAGACCGAAGTATGTGCACATCGAAGCTTTCAATCTAACATCTGGAGGGTCTCGTGGGTGGATCCATTTTTACGAGAAGAATATGAATGATGTAGTTCTCAGCGGTTGTTCAAATTCAAATTTTGTAATATTAAAAAAAAAACAGTATTTCCTTAGTGTTTGGTTATTCCTCAAATAAAATAATGGTATTTACTTTCTTAAGTTTATATACGTGGTATACGAGGATAATTCAGAAATTACAGAGAGGTTAATTTTTTTTTTAAAAGTAGCCTTAAAAGTTAAGGTTTGTGCTTTAAAGAATTGCGAAAATGTTGTCACGACAAACATTCTAGAACAAGCCTGCATAGTCGAGACGAATCTAGAATAGTCTAGTAATTCCGCAACATTCCAGATTAATACAGCATAATCGAGCAGAGTCTGATAACACCCAGAATGACAGATGTGTTTTGTATTTTCTGAAGTGTTCTAAGAACGTAGGTATATAAGACGTGGCTGGCGGCCTAGCGTAGTTTTCTGTTTTGACAAAACGCGACTTCTATCGATATTTGTGGGCGACAGAAGTGAATGATTTGTTGATTAATTATTCGAGAGAGTACCGACATGCACGTATACTTTTATAAAAATAAAAAATATAAAATTTACTTATTTAATAAGAAATTTTAATTGAACTACACAATTGTGAATACGTGACCATATCTTATTATTGTATTGTATTAAGCACTGTAAATCAGTTACTAATCACCGACACAATCTCAAAAAAAGTTTACTGAATAACAGGTTAATATAACGGTTTTGACCATCACTAGTTGGACTACGAAAGCGGAGAGTGGTCTCCAAAGAATTTTATGTAAGCACAGTTGACAGTATGGCACATTATTTATTTTATTGTATTCAATTCTGCACAAAACAGGCTCGATCTTTCGATGAATTTCATGCATGATGATATGAAAAGTCATTGTCAACAAATAGTTATTCAATTTATGAATTAAATTTTAGTCAAAATACATCAAGTACCTACTGTGCATGCAATATCAAAAACATAACAGACGAAGCCGTTCAAATTCACACCGCAACGAGACCATAATGTACAAAGGTAAAAAATCACACAAAGAGGTCGTTGTGATTTTTGTATCAATAATCACTTTGTCTGAGTATATGAAGAATATTGAATGTTCTAATATAATGCGGGATTGGA
Source organism: Agrypnia vestita (assembly GCA_016648135.1). Taxonomy (NCBI): domain Eukaryota; kingdom Metazoa; phylum Arthropoda; class Insecta; order Trichoptera; family Phryganeidae; genus Agrypnia; species Agrypnia vestita. Next base: position 22,650 of record JADDOH010007244.1, on the reverse strand, counting down.
GAGAATTATCCGGTATTCCTATTGACAAAATTTAAATGAAAAATATTGCGTATTCTGGTGATTCTAATGATTATTGCTGAGGTATCGAAATAAAGGATTCGATACTAGCCAAACTCACTTTGAGTTTCAACGAACAGACGAAGTTTGAGGTTAACCGCTAAGCAATCAAAGAGGCCCTGTATACTGCTGTAAAGTTAGTTCTATGAAAACACAAATGTAATAGTTTCTAACATTTAACAAACTTTGTTTTTAACTATTAGAGTTATATTGTTAATACTAATTGATTTCATAACTACGGCTTCTTCATGTTTGATATAATAGTTTTAGATATTTGCAAGTATTGAAACAAAGTTTTGCGTTTGTTGTATCGGACAGGTAGATTATGACGGTAACATTATGACATCATAATAGCGGAGATGATAAACTATGGCATCTCAGACGCTAAGCCCTGTCACGGATAGGAAGATTGTGATTGACGTCACAATGGCCTGTGATGGAAATTGTTGACATCACAGTGTATCGTTGTAGCCGGCATGGAGCAGCGATGTTTGCCGCTACAGCTGGCCATGAAAAGGGCCGAGGAATGAAACCGAGATGGGCGGCTCAGGTGACGATGACGTCACCTCCACCACCGCGCTGTCGCCGCTCGAGAAGGTACTGACCCCAGATGTCGCGGTTATGGTTTTGCCGCCGCCGCACACTGTAATATATTCGCAATCTAGCGGAACTTTATTCAAAAATTAAAAAGCAAGCAAATAAAAATTAGTAAAATATACAGAGTAGCTAATTACCTAGACTATATGTTTTGATAATTATTTGCTAAATAACAGCACCGGTTTTCATATGTGATACTTGCTAGGCCGTCATTCTGACAGCAACTTTGTTCGTTAATTTGAGTCATCGTGATCAAGAATAATGTGAATTTATTTAGAAGTACAGTTACTAATACACAAATATATTTTATCTTCACGTCTATGGCTACTTTAAAAAGTAAACTGTTTTACAATTTATATATTTTATTGCCAGATACAAAGCCATTTACTTGTACATGTCCAAATTGTAATATTTTTGAAGAAGTGTGACTTTGCTTTGATTTTACAAAAAATATTCATGGGTACCCAACGAGAAAATAATTTTATTTACTGCTTTGGTTCATATTCTGTAAGATTTTATTAAATTTGGCGGCACGTGTTTTCGACACTCATACAATATTTTTTAATTTTCGTTAGGAGTACCTACAATAATGAAAAGATAATTATTTTAAGTATGGCTTTTAAGTGGCAAAAAAGGATCAAAACAGGTGCATTTAGAATTTAAAATACAAAAACACAACCAGGTTGATTCGAAAAGCTCACATTGAGAACTAAAAATGTACGTTAGCAGTCTTAGCGCAAAAATAGATGCGAAGTTGGAGAAAAGCTGTAGAAAATTTTGGCTGAACATCATGGGGGGTTTGAAGATATAATATCATTGCTTTCTAAGTTTCTCGACCTGCTTCCATCCTCAAGTTCAGCAGGTTTATGAGATTGTACAAGATCAGGTAGGCCTTGGAAGTCATTCGAAAATGTATTTCGAAAATCCAAAAGAGAAAAATCGTAGATCTAGTTTCTACAGTTTCTCTTTCTTCTTGAGTTTTTATAGTAGTTTCTACAAAAACTCAAGAAGAATTAACGGTCGCCACTGAAGTTAGTCTGAAATCATTCGGGAAAAAGGATGCAGTCAATCTAATGAAAGAGGTAGCTGCTGAGTCTCCTTACTGAGCTACTCGCATAAAAACAGCGAGACGAATTTTTGGAGTATCAGAGCCAACCTCTCTCTAGAAGCCGCCTTGACACTAATGGTCAATGCCAAATTGAGTACCCACCAGTATAACAGTCGAGGGGTAAAAATTTAAATATTTATTCAGCTTACCATCTTGTCAAGAAAGCGAAAACAGAGTTCCACCCTTCGCAAGATTCGATTAATTACAAAAATTGAAAAAAGTTCTTTTTTACAAGGATTTTATTGAAGTTGTATTGAGGCAAATGAATTTTTCATAATCGATATAAGTTACCGTAATGATAGTTCAACTTTTTGCAAAAAATAAGTCAGAAATATTGAAGAAAAAAATGCAAACTTTGATATTGCATATCTCCATAACTATTGATATTAGGTCATGGTTGCTTGAACATTTTAGACCAGTAGCCGATTCTTAACAAAGTACTTTCAGGGTTTGCGGTAATTACGTGACATGTTGTATATAAAACAAGTTCAATTTGTGCAAATATAAGTCGAATGAACCGACTTTTGTTTTTTTTCTTGCATGAAACTCTATGAATTTGAATAGATTTTAGTTATGTGTACATATAAAGAATATATTTATAAACATTCAGGAAAAGTTTCATAAAAATCTATTCAGTATATCCGGAGATAAAAATTAAATTAGTATACATTGTATTAAGTTCCGCTGGATTTGGAATATATCACAGTGTGCGCCGTCGGAACCGAAAAACTCCTTGAATAAATTACATTTTGTGTTAAATTATAGGTAAATGCAATATAAATATGATGTAATATTTTATGAGAGAAATGAAGTATTTAATGAAATATTTAAGACATTTTCCCTACATTTGACTTTAATTTTTTTATATATTTTGCTACATTAGTTTTGAGAGTAACAGAATCTCTCATCGACGATGAAGTATAAAATTTAGTTCAGCACTCCGTGAACACATTATGATACGCTGCATTGCGCATATCAATTTCATGCCTTCTGCTTGCCAAAATTTTCAGAATGAATATGGAGTTTTTGTTAATTAAATGTGCAAAAACACTAGGCGACATTTATGGGCACATGTTAAGTACCGCTATACAATCGAATGTCATGTATAAACACGAATTTTGAGTTTTTGCCAATCTCAATTAGAGTGTCTCAAAACATGTAATACGTGGTATTAAGTTTATCTAGAGTAAGTCTCTGTGAAAATTTCTATTTTGTCTTATTAGGTGGGCGCAGACCATTAAATATGACAGACTTGATAAACCGCTATGCAAGACATACATAACCCGTGCGGACTTTGGAAGCTGATAATGAAGGCAGACGAAACTAAAACAAGTAAAAATATAATTTGTTTTGAAATTAATTTTGTAAGATCAGAGATTTATATGTGCTTGTGTGTAAAACACAGTCTTTATGTAGGCGTTTTCATGTAAAGAAAACTTGAAATGAATACTCTCGCATATAGTACCTGTAAATATGTCTTGTTTTAAATTTCAAATGTCTTGTATGGCCTCTAGATACCAGCCGAAATTCTGAGTAGAGAATGTTGAATTATTTAAGCTTTAATAAATACAATTTTAGAAATACGACTTTTGATTTTTACTAAATATTCGCGTAATGAAGATTCTCTCTCAGATCTTGTTGATAATTATAATTATAAAAATATTAATTATGTGGGTTGTTGAAAGGTTTTATGTTACAATATTATGCTCTTCAAAGGTGAAGCTTATGAAAAACATTATTGTAGCCCTTCAAGACACCATATTTGTAAACAGGCAGCACCTTTTTGTTTCTAGAAAGTTCAGTAGAGAAATTAAACACGTGATCTGAAACATTCTGAAACTACGACACACTGTGACAGCGAAATATGTAAAGTGGCTGCCGTAGATTAATTAAAAATCGTATCAGGTTTGCTTTGAAAACATTAGTAACGGTGAAGAAACTCATTTTCATCATTGAAAAATAAAAATCTTTAGTGTTTTTTTACATAGGAAGCTGACGTTGTCTTTGAATAACCCTTTTCTATTTATGTATTCATATTCATATTGAATACTAAAATATATTTTTTGCTCTAAAAAGTATACTTTTGAACAAAAAATATAGTTTGTTCGCTGTTGTTTTAAAACAACATGCCTTCAAAATTGCCAATATTGATTTTTACAAGCGATTAAAATATGTCCACCGAAAAATGTCCCAGGGGAAAAAATGGCATTAACCTTTAACCGGTAGCGCCGGGTTATTTTGACCCGAGCGCCAGGTTATGTGCTGTTATTTCAACATCAATAATGGATGGCGCGTTGCGGTCTTCGTTAATTCTCCATTAGGGCTGTGCGTTTGGCGGTGACGCACTGATCCGGGAGATTTATAGCATTTTTATGCAGTTTATTACGTGTTTGGGTCCACATTTCTCGACGGATAAACTAATTTTTATTTTTTGATGTTGTTTCATTGATGTTGTAACATTTTTACGCTCGGTTTACGAGAGTAATTTCGTGAATACGACGACGGAAACGCGTAACAGAAAGTAGGAATGAAAAAATGTTCCAATTTCAAATTGATTAATTTTATTCGGCATATTTGACATTAGGCGTTGGAACAAAATGTCAAATTCGATAAATTAAGGTTATGTTGAATTTAGATTTCTAATTATTCTATTTTCCCGTGATACAATCGAGCTAAAACTTTTCAAGTAGACTCGTAGAATAGTATAATTTCGGATTTTTAGATATTTTAATGGTTTTTTAAAATTGGAATCATTACAAAAGTTTATTAATAGCAACGGCGGCCCGATAACGTCGCGGAATATTTTCTAAATTTGAATTACTCCGTCGGTATACATAATAGGTTCTTCACTACGAATTTCGAAAATCTAAATTGACTGACAAATGTTTTTAGAATTTAATCTTCAAAGCATCAAAGCTCAAAACATCTGACATTTTAGAAATATATGAAATTACTGTAAGTTTAATGTTATGTTATATATTTTAATTCGTCTTTAATTGTTGTTATATTTAACAAAGAAAGGGAGTTTAATAAAAACTTGGTTTTTATTGGTTACTTTTTCCCCATGATTTAAAGGTTTTCTCTGCGAGTATGAATAAATAATTTATTTTGAAATTTTTATACGTAACATTTTTACGCTCAGTTCTATTCTGAGCGTTACTGAAAAATATGTTGCACATCATTTTGCGACTACTGTAAGACTTTTTTTTCCTTTTTTAAACGCTTCAGCGTGCCAAGAGCCCCAACCATTACTGAGGTCATTACATTATAAAAACACCCAATCTTGAGTAAATCACAAAGATTTATTGTTCCGGGCCACAGTATAGTAAAGCATACAGTATTATATCTTCATACAAACAGCCGAAACGACACCCTTCGAAATCTCGGTATACTTCAGACTGTTCAGTCGCCGCAGGGCTGCAGTAACGTGCGGGCGCAGGCAGTGTGAGACGCTCCCGCGCATTCATTTACGTCAATTATGGCACGAAATTATCGAACATAAATAAATAAATTGTTTATTGTTCTTTATCTGCTGTTGTTGATATTCTTAATATAAATAAATCATTTTATTATTTACTACTTTTGCAACAAAAATAATTTGAAATTTAATTCTTTGTTTTTAACATTTTTTATGTTATGCTTTCGTAAATAAGTTGTAAAATAATTCTTTATTTTTTGGTTGTTCTGTTTAGTCTTATATCTTAAGGTAGTCTTATATCATTATTTTTCTTGCTCGTTCAATTTTAAATTACTTCGTGTTGCTTATTCAGATGTTTGTTTTTAACTAATATAATATTTCTATAATTGGGTACCTGTATTTCTATATATGTAATTTGTTATCCTTTTTCGTTTGTTGCTGTAAGTCTTCCTAATATAAATAAATAATTCATTTTATTACTTCCTAGAATTTGAAAAGGTTTTGGATTTATTAAACTAAGCAAAAAACAAAAAATGCATGTAATGTTTATTCCATTCCCTCCATGCTAACTCACAATCTCTTTTAAAACATAATATAAAACCCAAGTAGAAATAATTAAAATTAAAACTTACAAAATTTGCAGTAATATTTAATGAAACGATAACATGCAAATTTAAAATAGCATTTTCAAATACATACCTAACCCCAATGAGTCGGTCAATGAGCAGCCCTGGTGCGTGTTTAACCAAGTTTAAGTACCAAGCGGCCGTTATTTAAAGGACACTGCCAAGTTAACATACTGTATGCTTTACTATACTGTGTCCGGGTGAGAGAAGCCAGTGGCCTGCCCTACGAGGGCCGCAACTGGCTACAAACGCAATAAACTTACCTTAAAAAAAAGGTTATTGGGTTTTGGAAACAAAGAAACTGAACACAAATTTATTTAAATGCTATCATGAACCAAACATCAACTACCCTAATTTCAAATGACTGTTACTAGCTGTATCGGGCTGAAATTACAATACTGGTGGCGTAGTCTATGACCAGCCGCCATGCGACATGTTAATCAGCGGGCAGTTCAGGTTAAACGCAAGGGTGATTATCCCAATTATAATAATTTCGTTATCTGTCCGTCCGTCGTAACTTCATGTAGCGTCCGTAAAATCTTTATAGAATTAAAACTTGTTTTTTCTTTTTTTCCTTTCTTTCCGTTCTTTCTTTTTCTTTTTTTTTAAATAATTAAATTCTTATTCATTAGGAACCGACATATATAAGTACCGTCATTTTTGGCTGATTACAGGTAGTTAAATATTATTATGTCCCGTTGCAATTTTCAGGGGTTTACGACTAGTCTTTTCATAATTTTTATTTTATTCTTCTTAACTATTGTTTATAACTTTCTTTTGTTTTTTATTTTTTTTTTATTAAATTTTAAACATTGATAAAGAAGATTTTGTTTTAAAATTATCTTTTATAGTTTACAGTTTTTATAATTACTTTGTATTTTAAATTTTGTAAATATGTAAATTTAGATAAAAATGTTTCTGTTTTGTTTCCATTGTTGAATTATATATTTTGATTAATGATTAATACCAATGTCATTATGATATAGTAATGGATGCCTAATATGTTTTAATATTCATTTAACCGAAATATTAAAAAATCTAAACAAAGAGTTGGTTGTTGGTGTAGTGGTCCTGACGCTCGCCTAGTGATTTGGTGGTCGGTGTTTCGTGTCCTAATCCAGGACACCAGCAATTTAGTCCTATTTTCATAGCACAGGCTTTTGGCTAAGTTCGATAATAGTAAGAATATTGATGCGACACGTATTCCATGTTCGCATCTCTATTTTTTTTTAAAAGAATAGAACCTCCGACTACTCATACACTAAGTGTATATTTTCGTCTTGGACTAGCAGGTCACACGGTTGTCAGGATATTGACAACGATTTAAAAAAAAAACTTTTATCTTTACCAACGAACAATTTTTATGACGACAAAAAATATGTTTTGCAGATTTATTCTAAAATGATGTCTGCATTCCACCCTTTTTCAACCACTTAGGAACCCTTCTTTCTCCCCGACCCAGGACCTTTTCAAAGGCAATAAAAATGTCCTATTATTCATATCTCCTCAAGCTTTCATTTTATATTTTTATTACAATTTTTATAAAATGAAGAACGATCACTGTCTGCTCCAAGAAAGGTGAAAGGAAATTCTTTAAATTTTACCTTCGTCATTTCATTCGTTATTAAGCGTATTTTTTTTAAAACTCCAAAAGATCATTATTCTACAGAGGGATAATTATTAATCAAGAAAAATTGTAGAATATAGAAGTCTCAGAGACGAAGCCATTTATATGGGAAACATGTATAGCTAACTAACTTACCATCACGCCGTTTCCCCGTGGGGGTAGGCAGAGAGAATAGAGCGCCATATTCTTCTGTCCTGACATACAACTTTCGCTTCGTCTACATTCATACATCTTCGCATGCAAGCTCGACGGTTGTTCAGGCTTCTAACAGGACCATCTTCCAGTATCTGGTTAATCTGGTCATGCCCTTAGAGTATATACAATCCATAGAGACCATATTATTTCGAAACTTGTAAGAATTTTGTTAAAAGAGGCGTGGTCATTCGGTGAGACTGGACAATTCATTTCTAACACGTGTTTGTAATTTCTTGCTAAATCAGGGCTACCACTAATGTACGATTCTCTGTGAATTCTCTTACAATAAAGTAGCAATAAATGATAATGCCTTTTATATGTGGGTACATCTATTTATTTTAATTTATTTTATTACAATTTTAAATATCACCACAACAATAATTATATAAGGTACTGCAATAATAATAATTAAAATCGAGGATTATTTATACCATATCAAACATAAACATTTAGATATCTGCATTTGTACAAATATTTAGAAAATTACGTTATTTACATAATATACATTGTTTGTATATACACATAAAATACATTGTTTGAAAAAACAATATGATGAAGTACATTAATGGAATTAATAATAAATATAAAATTTTAATATAGTACGCTATTGATTTTGGAAGATAATTAATCTGTTGAAATGTTGTCTCACTCTGACGGTAGGTTGTACCGCTGATTTGATCAGAAAGTGTAGCCTGACATCTAAATATTTAGAAGCAACTGCCTTAATTAGGTGAACAGTATGGTTCTCCAGCGGTGACTGGTCTAGCATGTGAGAAAGTAATATATTAAAACAATCTACAGTTAGGAATATTTTTAAGACCCTGTTGACTAAATATTCTAATGAAAAGTGAGGATTCATTCTTTTTCCTCCACTACGGTTAAGAGCTTCTCTAAAAACGCGTTCACTATGTGTGCAAATTAAAATAACGTCATCTGATGGATATACTAACCCCCCTCTATCTTTTTGTGCAATTAATGAATTTCGCAAAGTTGTCTTAAAGCCAATAAGGGCAGAAAGACAATTCTCACATTTAATTTTTTTATTTAGATGCCTGACAACAAAACCACAAATATAAATTATACAACTCTCCACATACTGACTGCACATATATATTGATTCAGGAATATCGTCGAAAGGCAAAGTATTTTCGAAACTCAATTCGTCATCACGTAATAATTTTAATTTGGAGGAGGAACAGTTTATAATGTTGACAGAATTATTTGAATTACAGTTTAATATACTAATTTGATCTAAAGGTATGCAGTTTCCATTTACATTATCTTTGATTTCTGCGCGTATAAGTAATTTCTTGTACGCGGACTTAAATTGGCTAACGGTTGGGTTGTTATTATAACCACCATGTGAGCGTATAGCTCCGAAAAATAATTCGATATGGTCTTGATTAAATTTGTACATCGTTAGATATTTTAACACTGGGGACTCTGACATTAAATACGTCTTAACTAATAATTGTAAACTTTCTATGCAAACTCGAAAACCCAAAAACCCCATTTTTTTATTAGACTGAATAACTTTTACTCCATTTGGTAATTTTAAATCAGATAAATATACGCTAACATTACTCAGGTACGCAGAAAACTTTAAATGATTCCCCGAGAATACAGGCCTTTTCCATTCAGGTGCTGAAATATTACGGGAATTGAATATATCAAATAGTTTGTTTATACACCTTATGAAAAAAATTGTTGGTTCACTGTTAGAAAATTGTGGCAGCTTTAGGTTTTTAGCACAAAATTCTATGGCATCCGCTACAGAATCGCTAAATAAGGGATACATGAAGGGATCACTTCTAGCAACTCTCCCATGTTTTCTGTCGAATTTGTAGACTGAAAGTAATAATATCGATTAAATTTAATGTTTTCAAAAAATTAATACAACGATTTTAGGTAAAACGTACTATCAAAACATACATGGCCAACGACTGCATTACATGAAGGGATCACTTTAAGCAACTCTCCCATGTTTACTGTCGAATTTGTAGACTGAATGTAATAATATCGATTAAATTTAAAGTTTATGAAAAATTAATATACCTAACGATTTTAGGTAAAACATAATATCGATGGCTCCTACGTATGCTATAATAACCCATAAATCGAAAATTTTTAGTTTTTTTATGTTTTTCTTATTTCTTATATCTTTATAACAAAGAAATAAAAACATTTTGCAATTAATTACATTTTTTTGGGTGTATTTTATAGGGCAATGTATATTTATACCGGACGAAAATATACTACTTCATATACTAGGAGTTTCAGAATGCACATAACTAATTTTATAAATCCCGTATAAATTGGCGATTTAAGAAATTTTTTATGTAACGAAAAACGAATAAAGAATGAACACTATAGGTACTTACTCTATCAAAAGCCAGTTCTGTTCTTGAATAATTCCTAGGAACGGCAAATTTTTTTATTCGAACTAATTTGTTTTCTTTCCTTCTGTCAAAATGTACATTCAAGAAGTGATGTGAGCAAACACAACTGTGACTTCCGGGATTCCAATTAATCCTTCCCACAGCATGGATCCATTCACTTTTTCTTACTTCATTTTTTTGGGAACCTACAAAAAATGATATCCCAATCCGAATACTTTAAATAATAAATAATAAATAATTTGTATTCTAAAATTTTAAGCACAGCCCTGTCGGTCCAATATGCTTTGTCATAAAAATACCACATTGAGCTTAGTTAGATCCATACAATGTAGTGCCTTCTCTTTCTTACTCCTAAAAATTCAGAATTTTTAAAGGAGAAAAAAAGAGACGGATATATTTTAAAATGTCGGCTATCTAAGTAAATAATTTTACAGTTCGTGTTGATTGAACATTCATAGACATATTTTGATTTAAGTCATCAAAAACATCTTCAAAATAGCATTCTCCGAATTATTTGTGTAATAAAATCAATCAAAAATAAACGTTCTAGGATTTTTTAAACAAAAGTAAATGTTTGCACTTGGTTTGTTGTTAAAATTATGAAATAAAACGTATACATGTAAAATTTTCATATTTTGGATAAAATACCTGTGATAACTGATATGTTTCTTCCCGTTTCCAGTCCTATTGGAACACCCCTTCATTGCACAAGAAGGCATATCAATTTTTTGTAATATTTGCACGTAAACACACAATAATTTATCGAAAATACGGATAACAAATCTGTCAGCTCTGCCGTTCTCTGCCCGAGTTTTGAAACTCGGGCAAAGAGAACCCTTACAAAGCAATTAAAGACGTACCCGACCGGGTGATCTTTTTTGTCCCTTTTTGTCTTATGTGTTACTATATTGTTAAAACTGAGTAAGCTTTATGTTACCACGCGTACGGGTTTGGTAAAATGTTTAGTTATCCCTCTATGGATTGTATATACTCTAAGGAGTGAACTATTTAACGGGGAGAGTGACTTCGAGGTCTCTTGGTCATGATCCAAAAAAGTATATTGAAATTTTTTGGAAGATGTATCGTGACACAAAATGTAGTATATGTAGGTATGTATTGTAGATGTCTCGTAGAGAAGAAGCTATGTTTTTTTAATATGGGAAAGTAGGTATGGAAGTCTTCTAAACCTTTTTTTATTTTATTTATTCGTGGGAAACTTACAATACATATAAAAATTAGATAACACATGATTATTAATTAGTATAGGGACCACCTTACAAATTTCCACAGAATTAAAATGTTATATAATAAATAACATATAGTAACAATAACTTAAGTTATACAAAAAAACACTTAAAGTTTTAAGTTACGAAAAAACTATGAAAGTCAAAGAATTAAAGGTAAAAGAGGAATCAGGAATGGATAGGAAAGGACAGATCTACTTAGCAAAAAGGGGAAGAAATAAGAAGAAAAAGAAGTGCAAAAGATATATAGCATAAAGATATCTGATCAATACATCTGCATATACATTTACGAGGTCTGGAGAAAAAGAAAAATGATGAATTAAAGAAAGATACAAGCTAAAAATTACATGTATGAAGTCTGGACAAAAGAAAGAAGTTGGATTAAAAAAAAGAAAAAAAAAGTTTTTTTTCACATTAAAAAAAAAAACATAGCTTCGCCTCTACGAGACTTCTATACTTAAAATACAGGGTTATTTGGAAAACATTAATAACCTCGCAGGACTATATTATTGCTTTGATTATGAGTCGAAAATGTTCAAGCTATCATGACCCAATATCAATAGTTATGGAGATATGCGACACCAAAATTTGCATATTTTTTTATCAATATTTCTGACATATTTTTTTACAAAACGTTGAAGTATCACTACAGTAATTTATATCAGTTACGAAAAATTCATTCGTTTGAAAAAATCGAATTCCAATTGGAATGTTTTCCAATTGGAATTCGAAGGTTTTTATTATTTTATTTGATTTGTAATAAAGGGAATGAATTTTTCATATTCAATATCAGTTACTGTAATGATAGTTAACTTAACTTAAAATCCAACGTTTTACATAAAATAAGTCAGAAAAATTGAAAAAAAAATACAAACTTTGATGTCGCATATCTTCTTTACTATTGATATTAGGTCATAATAGCTTCAAAATTTTCGACTCATCATCAAGGCAGGAATATAGTCCTGCGAGGTTATTAATGTTTTCCAAATAACCCTGTATATCTTGATTAATGATGTCCGCCTGGTGATAAAATCTAGTATTGTGTTCTTGAAAGTTACTTGAAATATTGTGTAGTATGTCCGTCGATATCTACCTGAAAGAAAATGTATAAATATATTTTGAAAGAGTAGTATGTTGGGTAACAGCAGTCTAAAACCCATTCATAAAAAAAAACAGGTTGATAAATGAATTTGAAGAATTTATTCAGTTACATCAGTTACATTCCTTGACCTGCGAGTCAAGGACTTGAAGAAACGAGTCTTAGCAATATTGCATAACATAATATTGCTAAGTTAAATTAAACTAATCTTAAATACGGGGTATTTTTATGTAACAGGCCGATGGTGTTATCGAGTGTCTTTTTATCTTTATAAATCAAACAATTTTAATAAATCTATTTTCATACATAATTTATTTGAACCTTAGTCATTGTAAAATTTACGGAACAATTAAAACTTTTTAACAAAAAAAGTGTAATTTTTTGGTTACAATCACATGTCTAACATGTAACACCCAAAAAATGACTTCTGTACCTACCTACTTTCCCATAAAAAAATATAATTTCATTTCTATGAGACACTATAATATAATATATCTTGGTTTATAATAATTTCGCTGTCTGTCTGTTCATCCGTCGTAACTTCGTGTAACGTCCTTAACTTCTTTATAGTATAAAAACTTTTTCTTCTTTTTTTCATGTAAAAGTACCGTCGTTTTTGACGGGTTAGAGCTAGTTAATTAATATTACTGAAGATGGCGCGTCAGCACTGAAAATGTTCTAATTGTTATAAATAACAAATAGTAAAAGTAACCGGCGCTATTTTTTAAAAATATAATTTAAAATGGCCTTTCACAAAGTTACACAGGAAGACTTCGAAAAATATTATCAAACATCTTGTATTTGGACTAATGAATATGTAAGAATAATAATAATAATAAGAAGTAAAAATAATCTTAAACAAAACTTTAACCCTTTTTACATTAAACAATTATTCTACACATATTTACACTTGGACTTATGACTAACTCAACTTTCACTAACATTCCACTTGATACTCTATAGATACATAATAACTACCTTATGAAAATAAATACTACTGACGAACTCGAAAAAATATTATAATTGTGTGCTATAACGCCACTCTGGGACAGGCGTAGCCTAGTAGAGTGGCATAATCCACAAATTAAACAAAACAAAAAAATGTGTAAATTATCTTATGCTTTATCTTATGTTTTATTGTTAAATTAGTATTAAGTATCTTATTTGTAAACAAGGATTTTTTTAAATAAATAAATAAAAAATAAAAATTAATTAATAGTCCTCTTAATTTTATCTTGAACTTTAGACCTTTGCGATAGCAAGCGAGAGGTTACCCAGTCAAGACTCGACAAAGTGAAATGCTGACTCACAACTCACCAAAACACCAATAAATTATTTAATGACTATATTGCATTGTAACATTTAAGCACGCATGACGTTTTAGGTCATCGGATTATTATAGAACAATACGAATGCGCGGTACAGTCAGCGCGTTGTGTGCTCCAACCAGGGTTGCCCACTTTTATTAGAAGAAATAGTCTGAAATAGAGTATATCTGATTTCAAAGGAGGTAAATAAAGAGTAGGTACGGACTTAAAGAGTATCGATTATTTGAAAATTTTGAAAAGGTATCTTTTGCTACTTTTTGCAGCACATAACAATTTCACATTGTTTTTAAAAGAATTGTACGACTCCAAACTATCTAACTAGTTCACTTTTTCTTGCGACAAAATAAACGTAACCTCAAAACAACTTGTGATATTGACGTCACAGATTGACATCAGTGTCTGCGTTCAGAAACGTCCGAGTGTGGCTTGGGGAGTAGGGATTCCCAACTTGGGAATACCAGCATATTAAAAGTAAATAGTCGACTTTTTTGGTTACGATAATAGGTATGCATCATATGTGCGTGACTGGCACTAGTATAGTAAACGTCGTGTAAAAAAGAGTATTTTAGCGTCCTCTATTAGTGTTATAGATTATAGAGTACGCCTACATGATACAGAGTACAATACTCTATTTTAGAGTACGGTTGGCAACCCTAGCTCCAACACATGAGTTGGGAAACACGTGTGCACATTCGGGTCCATGACTAAGTGAGATGGATGCTGTGTGTACATCTATATCCATATTTATTAGGTCGTATGTATATAGGAATTACGGAGAAGTCCATTTTTAGTAGCCAGTTATTTATTAACATCTTCAAAATGAGCCAAACGACTTTATGATGCCATTATTAATATGCATAATTAATAAGAATAATCTCTATTTTCACCAAATTTAGTAATCAATTAGAAAGACATGAAGAAAAATCAAATCAACGAAAAAATATTTTGGCTGCTACCGGGACTCGAACCCAGATCTCCTATCTTTCCGGGAAGGTGTGTTACCATTACACTATATCGGCCTTGTACCTTTCCGTCAATATATCGACCTTATCTTTTATTATCGAAGTCTTCTTCTCAATTACTAATTGAATAACGTATATTATATATCCATTTTAAGCAATCCACTTTTTAATGCGATAGTCACAAATTACTTTGTGTATCTGCCGCTAGAGGAAGCCAGAATTAACCGAGTTCCTTAATTTTTTTAAAATTTGGACACATCCTATACAACACACATATATGTATATTATATTTAAGAACGCATTCTTTGCGTTTTTTAATATAATATACATATATGTGTGTTGTTGCAACTTTTTCAGAACAAAGTTCTGTGAAATTTTTACAATCTTTCTTAATTAATTAGAAAGACATGCAGAAGAAAAAACACATCAACGAAAAAATATTGTGACTGCTACCAGGACGCGAACCCAGATCTCGAAGATCGGCGATCAGAACGATTGATAGAATATATACTTTTCATAAAAAAATTGTTTCACTTTTTCAATATAAAACGACAATTTAAATTCAATTTCTCGTTTTGATCATTCAATATCTTTTCTAGTCGAGTCAGGGGTCAGGGAAATGAGAGATTTGCGTTTCAGACTGTTCGCGCGATGTGATATTGAGTGTCAAAATTGTCAGGAATGCAGTGAAGAGAATAAATACATCACATTTGGGCTCAGTTTATTTAGGTGTACGTGCAGTGAGCACCGGCAGTGTGGGCATGACATCAGCGGGCGCGGAGCTGCACGCCTCATGCCCAATGTGAAGCGAATGCTCGCTCTTGCTCGTTAATCATATCTGGGCTCGATTCCCGAATCCCTGATACTAAAAATAGTCTAATTTCAATTTTATCAAAAATATAGCGACGTATATTTTAAATTAATAAGATTAATTAATGAAATGTGGTTGCTTAGACGCATGTGTGGTAAATCTGTCTTCGATAGAGCGAGGGATGGACAATGAGAAGTGAATGTAATGCTGGCTGTAGCGTAGTACATAGGATTGCTGAGATGGTTTGGTCATGTGGAACGTATAAGGAAGAAGAGGATGGAAAAGAATATATATGCGGCGAGAGTTAAAGGCAGCAGGGACAGAAGGCGCCTGCGAAAGACCTGGTAAGATCAGATAAACAACATATTGTAGGATAGTCCTGTTAAAAGCGTCAACAATCGAAGAGCATAAGAAGATCTATGAACCATCTTTTGATTAATCTGATTTGTTTTAAATATACTTAATAGAATAATATTATAAAATCAATCTATTTCACAATGAAATATGCTTTCATTAAAAAATATAACTTTATTTTTTGATTTGTACTATTTATTTAATTTCATTCGCGTAATTTCGCCCCTTATTATATTAGCTGCAGCACACAATTTTCACCATATGGTTACCAATAATGGATTGGATTCTACGATCCTACGTGTGAATGCAACATTTTCTTTAACTTCAACCATCAATATTCTTGCTATTTTCAAACTACGCCGAGTGCTTGAGCTACGAAACTAGAACTTGGCGTTTTCTCGGGACGAGATTCGAATCCTCGATATATGCGATTGATACAACTTAAGTGTCTTAACTACTAGATTACAAGCAAATCAACAAAAGCTTAAAAGGAAATCATCCACAAGACTGCTCGGGAATCGGACCTCTGGATGGAGCCAGCGTCTCGATCTCCCGAGATGATTAAGTGACGTCACACGACAGTAGCAGATTGCTATCAATTGAATATTATGCTAAACGCCCGGTATTTCACATTCGTATATTAATGTTTCTATATGAAGCCCTACAGTATTCGTAGATAGACGACACGATGGTAATTTTATTCGATCGCATTTCAACCTTATCATACCACTCGTCCAGCAGCTTCTAACTTCTTCTATCATCTCTAATATGTGGTTTAACTTACGAGCCATGACATTCAAAAAGCGATTCCTTGCAATACTCGGGAATTGGTGTTCGAAATTTTCATCGAAGTGTTTTTTCATGCTTGCTGAAACAACAATCCCATCTTTCCCGACATGGCTCCGTGACATTTTTGGCTAATCCCCAATTTTAAAATGTAGCTAAAAGATACACGTTTTGAATCAAGAAATTACTATTCCAAAGTGACCGCTGGGAGAAGTGTGTGCATCGCCGAGGGGACTGCTTTGAAAAAGATAAAAATAAGTAGTTGCTTACTTAATTACCATCACGCTGTTTCCCCGCGGGGGTAGGCAGAGAGGATACAGCGCCATACTCTTCTGTCCTGACACACAACTCTCGCCTCATCCACATGCATACATCTTCGCGTGCAAGTTCTACGATTGTTGAGACTCCTAACAGGATCATACTCCAGTATCTGATTCATCTGGTCATGCCACGTCTTCTGCGGTTGTTCTCTCTTTCTGGTGCCGTCAACACTCGCGTCATGTATTTTTCTTACTTGTGTATTAATGTTTTTCTGCGGCCTATAGTTCAAATTTTTTTAACTAACCTCGTGTATTGACTATACATACGTACATACATACATATATTTATATTCAGAATCATATTTTGAAATAATACCGAAAATTATCTTATTATACAATTTCGCCGCTAGGACTTTGTCGATAGCACTTCACGAATATTTGAATAATAAAGAAAGCGGTTTGTGTCTTGGAAAAATATTATAGAAAGCTTTTAATTTAAATAATAGACGCGTCTAATGTATAGGTCTTTTCATATAAGCTTGCAACTGAGTTAGTGTGGGTACAGTGCGTAATAAGTGCATTGTTTCGTTGTGTTAAGTTTACGGATACGAGAAGGGCGTATCCGCAAACTTAACACAACGAAACAATGCGCGTGTTATGCACTGTTCCCACACTAACTCAATTGCAAGCTTGCATGGAAAGACCTATACATAGTTGAGACCATTATCCTCCCATTAACTTCCGAAGTACCTACTTGCGTAGGTTTGTCGATCTGTTCGTGGTATTCTTAATTAACACATACATATCCCTAAGGCACCAATCATTCTTCTTACACCGATGATCGAATAGTTTTTTTAATACTCTGATTTTTTTAAAATCAAAATAAGACTGGTAGATTTCAACGTAATAGGTTTCTGAATATGCGTTTGTTTTTAAGCCACGAGCTATGGAAATAAATTAGGAAATTTAGAACGATACTATTGCGATAAAAAAATAAATAAAAAGGAACATCCAGGGGCTTCAAGTTAAAACTACGATGAGCAAGCGATATTTTTCATATAAGTGATAGTTTTCAGGCGCAAACATCCCAAATAAATTATACTGGAGCCTCATAGCGATGACTACGGAATAGTAAATTAACATACAAAATGAATAAAAACAGAAATTTTCACGGGATCAGAAGAAATAAACGTTTTTTTTCTGGGTTAGTGTGCCGAAGGTCGGTTTTCGTCGTTCGTTTCGGTCTATTACACCAGCCTTGACGATAGCCACTGAAATATGGACCGAAACGTCACACAGTTATTAGCGTTTCAGTCAAACATCAGCTCAAGAAATGCCTTGAGTATAACTACTATGTAACACAATATAAAACACAGTTATTAAAAACCCATTTCTTCCGACAAAGAACAATAAAACACACAAAAAACAGAAATATTAACTAAACGCAAAATAATACATCAACAACATTATGCGAGTATAATATTCAGTCTGTATTTTATATTTTATTTACAGGGACAACGTGAGCGGGCAGCGGACACTAGGCGCTGTAGTACTAGCGGAGTGTTTTGCCTTCCTTAACCCTTTGTTCTTCTCGTTGAGATTTATCTACCGCTTTTCTGCATTTCTACTTGTACTCTTAGGCCAAATACTTCGACAATATGAATTTTTTGAAACAAATTTACACTTAAACTTCACAAAACACCGCTCAGACGGTTTGGGCATGTTGAGCGAATGAATGAGCAAAGAATGGTAAGAAAGATATATAATACAAGTGTTGATGGCGCCAGAAAGAGAGGGCGACCGCGGAAGACGTGGCACGACCAGATTAACCAGATACTGGAAGATGTATGAATGTGGATGAGGCGAGAGTTGTATGTCAGGACAGAAGAGTGTGGCGCTCTATCCTCTTTGCTTACCCCCACGGAGAAACGGGGTGATGCTAAGTAAGTAAGTAACATTTGTCCTCAATCTGTTGACCCGATTAACTTCCACCTAGATCATATATTTTCCGAGATATAAGCGTTTAAATCTGACTTACTTTAGATTATGCTTTGATAAAATAATTATTAATATAATGAAGATGATAGATTTCTTTAATCAATTTCAGAACAAGAACAGTGGCATAGGCCAGAGGAAGGGATATGCAGCGAGTTGTATTTAGGTCACTGAGCGGCAGACAGAGGGCACCTCGTCAGGAAGTCAGGAACGACGGGCATATAATACTAGGCGTATAATATAGTGCTAAGGAGTAAGCATAATTAAAGAATATGAGGGATAACTCCAAATATCCTCGGAACAGTTGAGTGGCCTGATTTAAAAAATGAAATCATATTGATTAGGTCGCAAGTATTAAAAAAGTTAACAAAATCTTAGTTATGTTGGTATAAAACCACTTACTGAGATTTTTAGTCCACCGGTTTCGAGACGTACCGTCTCTTCGTCAGGGCAGAGATGGGTACGTCTCGAAACCGGTAGACTAGAAATCGCAGTAAATGGTTATATACTAACACAAAAAACATTTTGTTAAAATGGCTGACCACAAATTTAATGCATTAATGTTAAAAAGTTATTACAATTATTTATAATTATTTTCGCCAAACATTTTGATATCTAAGATGCTTTATCCACGAATAACACCAGCAAAGAATAGAGAAATGTCAGTTTAGTAAACCTATAGATAATAAATAAACATATTGAACACGGGAACTTGTGAGATTTTTGAAATTGTTAACATATATTAACACTGTACATTAGTCCCTGTATTCCTATATAACTGTATCCGTTGTGATCCTACCATATTTTATCACGCTTATATTAGCTTCATCTGGACGGAATCTTATGATCGATAGTTCACCCGCTTACCAATGTTTAATCGAACTGAAATTTTGCACGCATACGAATTCTCGATGACAATATATGAATCAATTATTAGTTATTAGATTCACTAATCAATCAATTAATTCATCATAATTAATTAATCAAAGTTTAATATGGGAAATTAGTTAATTAGCTCACCAAAATATGGTGCTAGTTTCCTACTGAAGAAATTGTGTAACCTGGGTAATATTAAGACTAAAAATTTGAAAATTATATTACATGAAATAATTATTTTTAAAAAACATGCTTATATTTAAATATATCAAATAAAAGCGTGGGAGTTTTCCTCCATCAACAGAAAAATTCTGTAATTTATATCAATATCATGAGCGCCCATCTTTTGGTGAGTGAAGAAAAATTGTATGCATGTATTTTTGGGTTAGGTTAGGTTAGGTTTAGTTTATTGAGGTTCGGTAGCATTCAGTTAAATAAGTTTGTTATATTATATGTACGCACACACACAACACAAAAAAAAAATTTCTTATAAGTACTGACATGCATTTGATTTAACAACAAAATAAAGCAATAAATTCTTCTTCAAACACAGCAAAATTATTTTGTGGTGACATTATAATTATAATTATGACATTATTAATTATAAACTTTATTTACACCACTTTTTTAAAATAATCAGGTCCTTTTTGCAAATAGCTATCTTTTAAATTTATTTTCATGTTAAGTAGGTACTTTATATTATTCATTTTCCATATATAACTTTTTAATATTTTGATTATCTATAATTCGATTTTTAAATTTAATTTTGTTATCCTGATAATCATGTTGAATTTTTTCAATAGTAAAAAAGTAGTGTAAACAATGTTTATTTCTATAAATCATAAAGCAATAAATTAATTTCAAGATTTCATTGATGATACTAAAATTTATTCCGTAAATATAGAGGTTAGCATGCTTAGAACAGAACACCAAGCAGATAAAACTGTTAATGGGCTATTACTAATAAAAAATGGTAAAATTTGGGGTTAGTCTTACCTTTTCAAATCCAAAAAGCCAAGGAAAAGCCTTTTATTGTTAGCGTGAAAAATGAAATATACTTTGTTAGTAAATAGTTAAAGAAGTAATAATCTTAATAATTACAACATCTCTGTAAAAACAATGTTATATTATGAACATTTTAAATTATTGGACTATTTCCTGTAACACTTTGAACCGTGACTGTAAATTTGAACCAACACGTGGACGTAAAAGATAGTATTAAAGAGGTTAATATTACGGTCGTTGGACATATTTATGTGTCAAATAAAACGCATATTTAATACAATTACAAACTATCAAGTATTTGGCGCCCTGTTCTCACGACTTTGACTCCACCTTTAAGGCACGTCGCAGAAAAGCCCGAAGATGTAATTAGTACATATTGCACACTGGCGACACCTATCGTATAAGAAGTGAACACTCCACAACAAAGTGCATATAATTTACGAACTCGGAAAAAAAATCAGTTCGGCCTATACCTCCGCCGTGATAGGACACTCTCATGATGACGCTGAATAAGACTTCAGTGTAACGTCTAGATTTGCTTCTCAGTAAAATATACGGTTCATATAAAATATCCGTTTTATTTAAAACATAAGTAAAAATTATTGTCGAAGTGGTGGTGCAAAAATATTGACATTTTAATTAGTGTTAGGTACGGCAAAAATCTTTTCTTCCTCTTCACCCGCTTCCCATTTCATTTGGGGTCGGCTCTCTTCTTCGCTTCGTCCAACTGGGCATTCTTCAGGTCCTTCTCCACACTACTACACCATGTGGCACTGGATCGATCTCTACCTCTTTTCGTCTCTTGTATTTTGAGTGCAGTATTCACTGCATGATCTTCACGCCTCATTACAATGCCATACCATTTCTATCTCGATTCCTTCACCTTTTCAGTGACAGGGACTACTCTAAAGCTACACCTGATACGCTCATTTCTCACTCTGTTACCCCCAGACCATCTGAGCATCTTCATTTCACTGGTATGGAGTTTTGGCTCGTGCACCATCTTTACATTCCACTATTCTGAGTCATATCATTGCAGGTCTTGCTGCAGTTTTATATACAAAACTTTTAGTCCTCACAGGTACACGGTTGTGGCACAAAACCCCAGTGAGCGATCTCCATTTCTGCCATGCTACACGGGTTCCGTGTGCTGAGCTTAGATACTTAAACTCTTTCACTTATGTACGCCAAAAATATTAGCTTAATATTTATAGGGTATTCAAAATTTATATTTTTAATTTCTTCTTCAAAAATATCTTTTGGATGTGAATCATTTTTTTGATATTAATAAGGATTTACAAACTTTACATACAACTTATACAGAATCAAAGTTTAATAAATTAGTAATTTCTGAAATAAGTAAAAGTGTTATAAATATATTATAAACAACCAGGTACTTTTTTTCTTTTAAATTTGTTTTCATGTTAGTAGGTACTTCATTATTATTAATTTCCAATATATAATTGTTGTATTTTAATTGTCTAAGGGTACTTCGATTTTTGATTTTTAATTTGTTAGTATACGATTGTATCGTAACAAAGGGGCCATGGGCTCTGAAACGTGTTGATAGTTTCAATACAAAAGTGGTGAAAACAAAGTTCATTTTTATTAATTAAATTAATATTTTTAGTATTAAAATAATTCCTTTCTAACAATAACATACAGATTTTTCCATATAAAAACGCTAAATTATTGTCAAAAGTGCTACAGATGGTGGTAAACAGATAATTTTAAAATTGAGCCATTTGGCGTACAATACCGTATGTACCACAAAAACATAAATTACTTTTAAAATGCTACAATCTGATGTTAATTTTTTTTAATCACAATTGTGAGTCATGTCGTGATTGAAAATGAACGAACGAACTGCGAACGTTGAAGCATCTCGCAATATTTTTTTATT